>CM021103.1:392991153-393089365 GCA_007115665.2 Sequoiadendron giganteum | reverse complement strand
GATTGGTCACAATCCCGTTTATTGTAAACAACTTGTAATATAACTATTGATGTATGAAATCTGTAAATGACTATATTATTGATTTGATTTATTTGGTTTTAGTTTTGATGTGTTTATTACTTACTTTAGTATCATTATTGTGGAACCCTTGAGTGTTTATGCTAGATTGTTTGTACTTATTGATATTAAATGTTTTTTTTAATAAATTATTCGGTTATTTAGTGTAACGCTTCCTGGGTTCCACAGCGGGGCATTACAACTTGGTATCAGAGCCCCAGGTTCATACAATGGGTACTTGGGGTATGTTGAGTTCACTATGTTATCCTTGTGAAACTTTTAGTGGAATTGTTAAGTGATCATGTTTTCATGGCTTTTATCTTAGCATGATGTACTCTATGAAAAGGAGTAGAGTGATGGAACCTGATATAAGGTTACGGATGGAAAGTTATGATACATATTCCATGGTTATGGAAATTGATGTTCCTATGGAATTATGCATGTAGTTGTACCCCTGTAAATGTAAGAAACCAGTAATTGTATCTTGTTTGAGTGTTGTGAAAACCCGTACTTGTTTTGTGTATTCGTGTGATGGTAATACTTGGTACCCATCCATGGGGAAAAGTTACATTTGGGTGTGGGACTTACCATACCAATGTCTATATTTGTGTGTTGTTACCTGATTGAGGGTCAACCCATGCGTGGTTGAAACTTACGTATAAGAGTAACCAAAAGTAGCTCTTTTTCTTTTGGTTCTCTAGACCCTCAATCCGTGAAGGGATAGTAGAAGCCTCAAGTTCCTTGGATGGAGTGTGTAGCATATGCATATTGTGGCACAGAGCATCTCATCTCAACCAATCATGAGTAAATGTACCCACTACTTTCCCTTATGATGGATCAGGATACTTGACCCATAAGTGTTAACCTAATCCCCACATATTTGAGCACAACAATATTGGTATGTTAGTTATGCCTGGACGTCCGCAGAGGCGTGGATATGGCATTGTTGAGTTAACCTCATTTGTATGAGAGGTGAAGCTTGGTAACTCCATAGTGATCTTATTGTATTGCATTATATATTTAGTGTATCTGCACATGCTCTGATATGATGTGATAGGTACAATGCCATACCACACTCATGTTCTAACATAGTGTTGGTGATGATGCTTTGATATACTGTACTTTCTCATTTTCTGATATGATGCAGTATGATACCACACCCCACTTATGTTATGACATAGTGATGGTGATGATGTTATGTTACATGATGCCACATGCCTAGACACGTGAAGGTGCATTATGATATTATCTTTGTTAGCCTACTTGTGCGATGAGTGTTATAGGGCCTCGAACACTTGTAGAGGGATCCTCATGGTTGTCATGACCATATTGGTCAAGTAGTATATGAGTAGATCCTAGCCATGTATACCTTTGGCTTTAGCGAGTTCTTGCATGTGGATTTTCCATGAGGTATCGCGTGTGGAGTGTGATTTGCGTGTGCCTATTTTCGCGGACCCTCAGACACACTGCCACATGGCATGCGACTAGTATGTGCCTTTTTTGGCTAGCATATGACCAGGTAGAGTGATGACGTTTCGATAAGTCATGGATACACTCCGGTTCATGTGGATGGCGTGTTCATTCTGCACCACATCAGGGCTATTATCATTCTAGTCGGATTTTGTTTCCTCTTTCCTCGTTGGTGGCTAGTATCTAGTCACATAGTGTTGTATAGTACAATTTTAAAGATTGTGAATTTTCTTTTCGATTATTGATGATTTCTCAATTGATTGTAAGGGCTGACATTATTTTTGTACTTGATTGTGAAGGTTTAGCCACGACTTGTGATCTTATTTTCTTATACCCCTAGTGGTTATATAATTGATTCAATATTGAAATTATGCGCATTTATTGCCTTATTGTTGGAATTAAACTTTAGTTTTATCTTGTTTATGAACTTGGTGGCTAAGCTAGTTATCCTTGTTGTTTTCAATGTTGACTATGTGTGGTATTGTGATTTCTCTCCAAGGACGTATGAGGTGGACTTGGTGAGAGTATATGAGGAAATAGATGCAGGAAATGTGGAGGATGGGGCTATGTGAGGCTGTTATGTGGCTATAACCCACTACTCACCTATGTGTGATGACTATCTCTTGGAGTCTAATCACATTACACAACAAGAGAAAATTCATTGTGGTCTTGTGTGGATGGTCTCACTTATGTATGACCTAACACCATCAAGCCACTGTTTTGAAGTTTGATCTATTTGAGATGGTCATATGTTCTTGGTTCATGGATTCTTCTATCATGGATGGTATGTTGCTTTCCAGTGTCTGGATGGACCCTTGTGTGGCCTTATGTTGTGATTTCCAATGCTTTTTATCGATGTGTATATGTTTATGTATTTGGGTATGATGTTTTATTTCTGAGTTTCTGTAAAATAATTTCACCTTTTGGTTGTGACTCCTCTCTTGGATGGTGTGTATAGGATGCCTAGAAGAGGTAGTCATGGAGTCGATTGTCGAAACCCTAATTTGTTGAGCCCCCATGAGAATGATCATGAGGATCACCTGGGTCCATTGTTATGTTCTATGCTTGGGGAGATTCTTACCCAACTTGGCTCTAGACATAATGGTGGTCGTCAGGTATTTAGGGAAAGGGAAAGGAGCCCTAGGAGAAATATTTCTGCTTTAGCAGGACTTATGTTGGACACTTTGAGGGCATGTTCTCTGCCCACCTATCACTCTTATGGAGGTTTGGGGTCTGAGAATTGGATGATTGGTGTTCCATCTGATAGTGAATACCTAGTAGTCTTCGGATTCTAGGGTGGTCGTCTTACGCATAGGAGGATTCAGAGTTGGATACGAGCACAACTCCATCATCCTAGCCAGTCAGCTCAGAGCACACATATTACAACAGGTCAAAGTACAGGATGTTACAATTGCGGCTGACAGGGCCACTTGGAGAGACAGTGTTATCAGAGGAACACACCTATAACCAGTCGAAGATCGATAGTTACTGAGCTAATAGGTAATGATGTAGAGAGGACTCGTGGAATGATTGCAACGATTGATCATTGACAAATAGAGAATCAAGTTACAGATGTGGAAATTATTGGAAATGGACAGGCAACTGATTCAGGAGCTCATGAAAATATTGTGGTATAGGAAGCTATGGAGGTGCCTTCAACATTGTTTTATCTGCTTTGATTCTTGTTATGTTTGGATATGTGTTTGGAGACTTGGATGGTGGTTACTTCACCATGTTGTTTTGTTTGGATTGACAGTGTACTTGGTTGGGTTGGTGTTGTTTTTATGTTGAGGTATGGAGTGGTTCAAAATTGGAACCTTGGATTATGTCTACCTATATGGAGTTTGTACTAGGGGTATTTGCAGGATTCCATGAGTAAGCCTCACCCTAGGGGGGAGGATGTAGTGACCCTCCTGGTGACACATTTATTTTAGCTGTTTGGTGACACAGTTAGTAGATAGACCTTTGATATTATGCTATTTCCAAGTTTTATGTCATGTTTTACAAGACTGGCTGTGAAACTCATTTGATGATACATTATATTATTTGATGTGATGTTGACCTTTATGATATGATATTTAATGATGATTATCTATGTCGTTATGTTTTATTCATGATGGTGTTATATTAGTTAGATGTTTATGTTAGTCAGTGAAGAAGACAATTTAGTAGTACTCATCAGTGAGTGCCCTACTATGTCATGACTCTTCTTCACGATATGCTTTCATATTTTACATGTTGGATTAATCATGCAGTGTTACGCAACTTTTAGGTATAGGCATCGACTCCACTTGCTTGTCAGGTCTGAGCATGCCATGACCCAATGGAATTATTGATGGGAGATAGACTTGTCCTCTATCCTTAGCCTTCGTTCTGAAAAGAATGAGTATCTGTCGTTACCCTCTTGTTATGTCACTTGTTCATCATGTGTTTGCAGTCGTTTGTTAATGTTGAGTTTGTAATGCATTTCTTATGTTAATCTAGATTAGTCTAATGTTTTAATTAATATTAATGTTGCTTTATGGATTTAATGAAGTAATTAAATTGAAAAAATCTATTTTTAGTTTATTAAGTGATTAAATTAAAATATTAAATTATCTTGTTTCGAAAAGAGCATTTAATTGTTAAATTGATTTCATTATTCAATTTAATGTTTTTGAAAATAGAACTTTGAGTTGTGATCTTAAGTTGAAATATTTGGTTATCTATTGTGTCTATTGAGTTTAATGCATGTGTTGCATGTTGAAACTGAAGGTTGAAATTTGGGAATATTTATAAAAAGAGATAATCTAGAAAACACAAGATGTTTTTTGGGAGGAGAGACAGTTTTTGGATTTCGAATATTAGAAAAGATAAAAAATTATTTTCAAAAGTAATTTTTTTGGAATTTTGGGTTTGGAGGAAATGATCATAGAAGCTTCAATTTGTGATAAACATGGTGTGCTAGTTGTGGAAAGAAAAAGTTTGATTCTGCGGGGTTTTTCTGTGTTCATCCTCCGTTTTCAGGGAAACGTTTTCAGGTTTTTATCTTGATTAAATTGCAAAGTATATTGTTGATGAACATGTAAATTTACTGTGAAGATTTCATCTACGATCCCTGTTACACCATAGAAAAATCAAACACGTTAGTTTCTAAATGTTTGCAACAATAGCACGAATGATTGAGAAACGAAAATACTATCATATAATTGACTGTATTTATGAAATAATACAAAGGAAAACATTGTTAATTCTATTATGGAAAGTTAGAATTCTTAGTGATATCTGATTCATTGAAATGTTGAATCCCTTCCTTTTGTTTGTTATGGCTTCATTCTTCCAGAATTTTGCATGCGTGTAAATATGTTGCCTCGTCATTGTTTTGTGAATGGACTATAATGGTTGATATCAAATCCGCCATCTTATCTATTTCATCTCTCCCTGTGAATGAGAGAACAGTCTGCATGCGTCAGAGTTTTCTCTTTTATCATCATCTTCTTTTGTTGGTTGGTTTTAAGTCTTTGTTTTTAATAGTTTGTTTCTTGTATGATGGCCATAGTTATGGCTGTGAGATTCTTATTCTCTTCCTCGGTGGTTTATCGATCTTCAATGTAGATGTTTCATACTGTATCAGCGAATGAAATTCACGTCCTTGTTTTTTATCGCATGAAACATGCACGCTAAGTCCTTAGTCGCTTTTTGTTTCTAAATACAAGTAATCTAAAGAGATCATATCATATTTTGATTCGGCCTTGTTATAGCTTTAATTTTTATTAACTTTTTCCTAACGTTCTAGAGGTCAGAATGTTTGAAGTCGATTTATTTGAATATTAAGACCATTCCCTGTCTATGCTTGTGTTTGTTGGGATACATTTAATTCTCTTTGTATGCATACACGGTTTCTCTATCAACTTTTCCTTTTTGCTGAAGATACAGTTTATTTCTCTTGGATTGCGTATGTGGTTCCTCTCTCAGCTTTTCCTTTTGGAATGAATTTAACATATAGATTTATTTGAACTTGAGGTCCTTTTCCTGCATACGATTACCTTTGCTGAGATATAGTTTATATTTCTCTGAATGTGTTCACGGTTCCTCTTTCAGTTTTTTCATCTTAATAAGATTTATTTGATTCCTTTTGAAATATATTGATTACATGAAAGGCCTTGTCCAATAGAAGTTGAAACGGTTGCTTGCAAGTGATTATAACCCGAGACGTTAGTTGTATTCTTTTGGTTTGTTGCATGCTTTCTTTCCTCTGTTTGGAACTGGATTTTGTCTTCTTGCTCACCGCATGCATGCTTATGTTATCTCCATGCAATTGAATGCATGTATGCTGCGAACTGGAGTCTTGCATTCTTCTTTTTACTATGTTGGTTAACACTTGATCTGATATTCTCAAGTGCTCATTATCTAAGCTTTTCTTATCGTTATACTTCTTGTTCATTGCTTTTTTTTACGCCTGTACCATTGCATGAGCTGAGTTATTTCTTCTCTGCCGCCCTGGGTAATTGTTATCTTCAATATGGTCTACCCGTAAGTTATACTTTGTGAAGTGTATCTGTTAATTTCTCTTTTCCTGATCGAATATCTTCTCTTTCTTTCATTTAACGCATATTGTAGTGACCACCTTACTGATGTAGTCGTGGCCCTTGTAACATCGAAACCTTTTAACTTTTAATGTCCTCTATGTCGACCTACTCTTGTTAGAATGTGAATAGTATAGTCTCAAAAAGATACTATTATTTGGATAATATTATCACTTATAATCATAATGATAATATTGCTTTCTAATATTAATCTTGAACACTCGAGTAATGGTGTTGATTGTATGTTTGCAATAAGTGATTAAACTTTATAATTCTGATTTGTATTTACAAAATGTTTATGAAATCCATTACGTAAAACATGTATAAAGATTAAGTTATTGATTTCATTTGTGGTTATTTATAAATATTGATATGAGTATATAATGTATTGTATTTTAAATCCTTACTTTAGTTGTGAAATGGCTTAAAAATTATATGCACATGTTTTATTAAAATTAGAATCTTGAACTAATTTGTATTGTTGGGATGAATTTATATGTATATATATATATATATATATATATATATATAGTTTAATTAAAAGGTTTATTAATTTATATTTAAAATGCATAGTTAAGTAAGAGAGGAACTATTGTATTTAATTACGTGATAATTATGTGTTTGGATAATATGGACACTTCATTATTGCTTATTTATGAATATTCTTAAAGTAATAACATAAAGCATGTATAATTAAGTATTCGATTCTAGGTTTCTTTTATACTTTGCAAGATACAAGAGTTGTTAAACACATAAGAATTGTCTTAAATAGTTGCAATGAATATTTGTGCCTATTTTATAAGATTTAAAGTGACCGAGTTTATATGAATAAAGGAGTAAAATGACATTGTAAGGTTGAGGTATGTGTTGTGCAATTGGAAAATAAAAGAAATTACATTGTTGCTTATGTCATTCCTTATTAATTTACTTTTAGTACTTATATTAGAATGGTGTCGAGACAATGTATTTTATTCTTTTACAAGAATGAGTATTAATTAAATATGTTATAAGGAAACAAATAAATAGACCTTGTGGTTAGGTCAAGTGTTATTTCTTTTTGGAATCTATTTTCGAGCTGAAATATGTTGTTTATGGTTTTGTCTTCGAGAGGCTTGGAATTGTCGTTTTATTGATACCATGGCTTGTTAATTATGGAAGTTAATTATATAGTTTTAAAATGTGAAATGTGGACCATGTACGTTTTGTGATCACGTGATGTTGGTTGAACATTTTGAGTCCTACGACATGGTGATGAGTTTAGTTATGTAAGACTTAGTCATGCATGTTGGCTTATTGTCTAGTCGGTTTGAGAATTTGTACCTAGGAAGAGTGGCTTTCGTTAGGGGATAGACCCAGAAGTGGTTGCATGGGTAACCTCTCGAAAGTAATTGTACAACGATGACACTCTTTTCCTTGTGCTTCTTGCAAGTCTCTTGTGTAAGGTCATCTATGTTTATACATTTGCTACCAGGAATATGTTTGTAGTCATATGGATCTATTGTCATTATGATGTCATGATTGTGGACCTACTGTTGTATGCTAGCTCTTTTGTTTCCTGCTCGACTTGAGGACCTATTCTATCTCCTAGCACGGGGGGTGGCCTTTCGAGCACCACACGGTTGGGAGGATTGTGTCACTTCTTCCATTGGATTCCCTGCAGGTGATATCTTTCATGTCGTGATTTGTCTTGGTAGGATCCTGGATGCACGTAGTTCACAGAGATGTTCGTCGGATGAGTTCATGGTCGACTTGGACTCTTGATCTTATTCTTCATTGTACTCTCTATCGAGGTTCTATTGTATTATTCATTAAAGTATCGAGATTGGTCACAATCCCGTTTATTGTAAACAACTTGTAATATAACTATTGATGTATGAAATCTGTAAATGACTATATTATTGATTTGATTTATTTGGTTTTAGTTTTGATGTGTTTATTACTTACTTTAGTATCATTATTGTGGAACCCTTGAGTGTTTATGCTAGATTGTTTGTACTTATTGATATTAAATGTTTTTTTTAATAAATTATTCGGTTATTTAGTGTAACGCTTCGGGTTCCATGGACGGGCATTACAATTTTCCCATGGGAAAATTGGTCCCTTAGCAAGCCTCAAAATCAGCTTTTGGTGATAGGTATATGCCATCAGAACCTTCTCAGATCTACTAGAAAATTGTCATTTCCATTTTTTTACTTTCGATAATTCGGATTTTATGTATTAGGTCTCATTGTTCATTTAGTTTGAGTGCTTCAAATCATTTTAGTTTAGTTTCAAATATTTCCTGCTATCCTAAGGACTGAGATCCAAGTTTGATTGACTCACCATTGAGGTTGAAAGTCATTCTTTACACCTTGTGATATCTTTCCTAATGAAATCCCTAGGGAAAGACACCTATTGAGATTCTTTAGTTTTATGCACAATAGAACTTTAGGGGTCCCTTTCCCCACATTTTAGGAAATAAATGGTATAATATGATGATAGAAATGAGAAGGATCTAAGTATCATGATATACCAATATAATATCAATGAGTGCTCTAGGAAGTATGATATAACAATGTAATATTGATGGTTCTTGACAAATTAAGTTTAATATGTGTAGAAAAATAAATGAAACAAAGGCGATGCAAACATAGACAAGGGATAGAGGATAAGTAAAATCAAGTAGGAAACCCGTGTGGGGAATGAAAATAAAAGAAAAAATCATAAGCAAATCTAGTGGATGAAAAAGTGAAGACCAACAATGCCCCCAAGTAGGGAAGGGTAAATGTGTGAAACAAATATAGACGGCGAAGTGGGTGTAAAAGGCATAAGAATATAGGCTAAATAGTCAGGGGATAAATAGAAAATAAAAAATGTATCATATATGAAAAAAATAGAGATAATTTTCTTATAGCTAATCTATATGTGTCTACGAATAATAAAATACATAATGGTGCTCATAAATTACTGACGTTTTCTAGGTATTACCTTTGGTACCCTTATCTTAGGCTCACCAACTATTAGATAATAAAATTTCTCAAAATTTATCATCCATTCATTTTTCCTCTTCTTGTTTTACTTTTTAATCTTTCTTACTTTCCTTTTGAATGACATGTGTTTCACCTTGATATTCCTTTATGCCTAGTAAACAAATATGCTCAAAAGGTGTAACATTAGGTACATTGTTTACCTATTCTTATTTTTTAACTTGTGGTTATGGTTGAATGATTGGTATTTAATGCACCAAATATTCTTTCTTTGGCTTCCATACAATGTTTTGTGCTTCCAAATATTCTTCTTTTGTACTTTTATTTTTATCTTTGTTTTTCTTTGGTACATGTTTAAATTTTTTCATAGGGATCACTAGAAAATGTTCATATATCAAGACCTTCATAATATTAACTTTTGGTTGTATAGTTTGAGGCTCTTTTGGTTTTGGAAAATGTTTTTCAAACTCTTTTGAATCCTTTCTAATTCATCAAGATTCATCTAGATTATACATAGTTTATATCATCACTTCTCTCATAAGGTACATCTATTGGTTTTGGCACATGTGTCTAATAAAAAATGACAAGAATAAATTATTATCTTATAATGACCCTTTTAAATTTTAACTATTTATCTTTCATGTACAAATTTAACATATTAATGTAAAACTTTAGATATAACTATATTTCTCAATCCATGACCTCTCAAATATTACAAAATATATCAAATGAGGGTGCCCAATAACATAAAACTAGTCGCTCTTTAGCTCCAACTTTGAAACATACAATAATGCACCTCAACATATTATGTGTATGTATATATATACATATATACAAATATACAAATATACAAATATATATACATATATAAATATATACATTTATATACACATATATATATATATATATATATATATATATATATACATATATACATACATATATTAATTATTGTTACCTTGAGAATGTTTATCTTGGCCCAAGATAGGTGAAGCCACAAATGGGGGACATCATCCCTGATATGAAAACACCGTGTTAACACAAATAGTCCAAACCCATGAGCTCAGTAGCCTAATATGGGTGTAGAGCTCGTGAGAACATCAACCCAATGAGGGTTTGGAGCATGAATACATGGGCATGAATACCAACAACTTCAATATGAAGGTGCAAGTGTGTGAGCATAATGAATCAACAAGGGACCAATACATATGATCATAATGGCCTAGTGGAGGTTTGAACCTTGGTGGCTAAAACAACAATACCATAATTTAACCATCACACTATGCCACGAATGACATAATTTATCTCAATTTATTGATGAACATTCCATTAGTTAATTTCAATGAAACCTTTGGATGTGCATGCTCGCAATCATGAATATAGTGTTAAAAAATGATTCTTCCATACAAATATTATATTGTCTAATGTGGGATTAAATCACTAATAATCTTAATAGGTGATGATCCTCTAAATTTTCCTAGTATACAAGATTAATTGTAGTAATTATTATGCAAGATATCCTCATCAAAAAATGTAATCAATAATGTAATAGAGGAAAAGGGAGATGTAGAATTAGACTCAAAATTTCCCATATAAACCTTATCCTCATGTTCTACATCATTATATGACTCAACATTATGTGAATAATTTTCATTGAGTTATAGTTAGATGGTGGAACTAATGAATATCTGTTACCTTTATCCCCTTCAATTTTAATTGGAATTCTCATTGATATTTTGTATCCTCCGCTAAAGAGTAAATCAAGAATATGAGTAATGAGGTCCTTACCTCTCTGATAGTTACAAAATTATTAGTTATTATATTGTCTAGGAAGTATTTTAGCGAGATCAAATAGATGGATGTAGAGGGAGTATAATTAAATTAGAACTCAACAAACATTGAAGTACATAATTCATGTATTCTTGAAGCTTAACAAAATTCATGGGAAAATTTTGTTTTAATGAAGCAGAAGAATTAGTAGGAAAAAATTGATTCACGTTTTCCTTAGTATCACTACCCTTTCAATTCATCAAGATGTATCTAGATTATACATAGTGAATATCATCACTTCTCTCATAAGGTAAATCTATTGGTTTTGGCAAATGTGTCTAATATAAAGTGACAAGAATAAATTATTAGCTTATAATGAGCCTTTTAAATTTTAACTATTTATCTTTCATGTACAAATTTGACATATTAATGTAAAACTTGAGATATAACTCTATATTTCTCAATCCATGACCTCTCAAGTATTACAAAACATATCAAATGAGCATGTCACATAACATAAAACTGGCTGCTCTTTAGCTCCAACTTTGAAGTGTTCAATAATGCATCTCAACATACTTTGTGTGTGTGTGTATACATACATACATACACACACACACACATACATATTAATACATATATAGATTAATTATTGGTACCTCAAGAATGTGTATCTTGGCCCAAGGTAGGTGAAGCTGCAAATGGGGGACATCATTATTGATATGAACACACCGCATTAACACAAATAGTCCAAACCCATGAGCTCAATAGCCTAATATGGGTGTAGATCTCATGGGAACATCAACCTAATGAGGGTTTGGAGCATGAATACATGGGCATGAATGCCAACAACTTCAATATGAAGGTATAAGAGTGTGAGCACAATGAATTAGCAAGGGAACAATACATATGATCATAATGGCCTAGTGGAGACCTTTGAACCTTGGTGGTTAAAATAACAATACCATAATTTAACCATCACACTATGCCATGAATGACATAATTTATCTCAAATTATTGATGAACATGCCATTAATTAATTTCAATGAAACCTTTGAATGTGCATACTCACAATCATGAATATAGTGTTAAAAAATGATTCTTCCATACAAATATTATATTATCCAATGTGGGATTAAATAACTAAGAAACTTAATAGTTGATGATCCTCTAAAGTTTCCTAGTATGCATGATTAATTGTAGTAATTATTATATAAGATATCCTCATCAAAAAATGTAATCAATAATGTAATAGGAGAAAAGGGAGATGTAGAATTAGACAAAATTTTCTATATAAACCTTATACTCATGTTCTACATCATTATATGACTCAACATTATGTGAATAATTTATATCGAGTTATAGTTAGAGGGTGGAACTAATGAATATCCATTAAACCTTTATCCCCTGCAATTTTAATTGGTATTTTCATTGATAACTTATATCCTATGCTAAAGATTAAATCAAGAGTATGAGTAATGAGGTCCTTACCTCTCTGATAGTTATAAAATTATTAGTTATTATATTATCTAGAAAGTATTTTAGCAAGATCAAATAGATGGATGAGAGGGAGTATAATTAAATTAGAACTCAACAAACATTGAAGCACATCATTCATGAATTCTTGAAGCTTATCAAAATTCTTGGGAGAATTTGGTTTTAATGAAGCAAAATAATTAGTAGGAAAAACTTGATTGATGTTTTCCTTAGTATCACTACCCTTTCAAAAAGTATTCAACTTTTGAAACTAATAAGGGTAGGAAGAATATAGTGATGGTGTCCCATATTTTATATTGTTTGATTATAACATCTTAACTTCAATATTTTTAAAATAGGTGCACATATATTTAAAAGATAAAACTATTTTTATGCATATTACTCTTGATAATTGAAAGTAACCCATCTAGAAACATGATTTCTAACTCATCATCATCAATTGGTGCATTAAATTTCCATACAAAGACTAAATAAAATAATTATGAATGAGATCATTACTCTTTTATGTGCATCTAGCAAGATTATTCACAATATTTGCAATCATATATTTACATGAAATTATTGTAAGAAAGAAGTAGCAAGATCATCAAAGGACTTGATTAAAACTAGAGATAATGAACAAGTCCATTTTAAATAGAATAATATTTAAAGGTTATTGAGAATAACTTAGCTAGAATTAAATAATTATATGAAAAATTAGTACATGCTACTATGAAATATTATAAATAAAAATTAAGATCTCATTTTCTATTATAAATCTCAAAATGAGGGGCCATAAATCCTATTATCTCACTTGTTATAATTTTACCAACATTTATGAGTGTAGATTTGTTTGGCATGGTCAATTGTAGTACATTTTCAACAGATACCATCCATGGAACTAGATGATTGAGTCCTTCCTCCATCTCCCTATAATTTCCCCACTATCTTCTAAACCCACTTATACACATACTTATCCTCATTCTTCTCCATATTTTTTATTCCATATATCTAAAAATCCCCAAAAAATTAAAAAATTAAAAAAAAAGTAGAGAAATCATTCGTCCAATGGTGAAAACCATTTCTTGTGGCACCTTGGGCAAGTACCATGATGAAAACATATAAAATAGACACCATGTGTAATCCCTCATCCACTCGCATCTACACTTAGGGGCAAGATTAATCCATATCACCTCATATCCACATATTTCATTATCCTTCATCCCCTATCCATCATCTTATCTAAGTTCATCCCCATTTTCCACCTTTGATCTTGGTAGGGCTAAGGTTCTTCATTTGCATTACATATACTACCTAGCTTAAATCATATCCCTCATCCAATCCAAATACATCATCCCTTCCCATATTTGATCTTGATAAGGAGTCTCCATGTTATCCATCCATCCATATCTTATCCATATCCTTTATTATCTATCATCTCATATCTCTTATTCTATCTCCATCCCCCCATCCTATCAAATTCATCTTGTCTTTTCAGCCTTGATCTTGATAGAGAGTTAGGGGTAAAATATCCATGCATTCTTTGGACAAGGCAATCCTTACTCTCTTATACTTCCCTCTCATGCATCCTTTACCATATTTCATCTATAATTGCATTACCTCTAGTATGGGGAATCTTGCTCCTTTACAACATAGTCCTTGGAGCTCCATCCTCCTATCCTTCATTTGAAATCCTCTTAACCTTTCATCCATCAACCTAATCCCCCTTATCTCATATCGAAGCAATCCAACTATATTTTCATCTTTTACTAATCCTTGGTTCTCCCTTGTCATTGGATCCCATCCATTCCTCTATCTTAATCATCAAATCCTCCATCTAATCCTATTCTATCCAATCTATTAGTTTTTTTATCTACCATCCATTTATCATCTATCTATCCTACCTCATCCATTTATCCTCCATCTATCCTTTTAATCCAATCCATTTATCATCCCATTCAATCCATCCAAATGCAATCAATCCCGATGCATGCAATCCAATCTCTCAATCTAGCTCATCATCCAGAAGTAGCCCATCATTTTGATCCAAATCAACTAAAATCCATTGATCCATTAATCTAACAAATCCATGTGGTGTTCTTATCATGAACAAAATAATCCTTGGGGTATGCATTTTTCTTATCATTAACATTGCTATCCTCTTCCTCATCAATCAATCCATCAATCAATTGGTTTTTTAGCTTGACTAGGAGCATTATCCTAGTTAGTTTTTTTTTGTTAAGCATGTTTTCTTGTTGCTTGTGTGTGTTATCATTATTGGCATGTATCATGGGATTTTCACTCTATTTCCACAAGGGCATCATGGTCTTCCATATTATGGTGTTATAAGGCATATATGTTTCCACTTGACCTTTTTTATCACGTACTTGGCACATTGTCACCTTGGTTCCTTATAACTTGGTGCATAACATCAAGTACAATATCAAATCTAGGTTTCTTATACCGCTACAACATGACTCTTATCCATTATTTCTCTCAATCCACCTATCTCAATTATATCCTCTTCTTATCCATCATCGTCTTTTCCTCCTCTTTATTTTGAGAGCACGTGCATGTTCTTTGAACCCACCAATCCTCTCGAGGGCGCATACCACAACCTCCTCCTCATCCTTCCTCATCTTACCAATTACAAGGGAATCATTCCACTAGTCCTCATCCCTTTCTATCCACTATATTTTATTCTTCTTTGATACAATGTTACTCCTTACATTTGTGATGCTATATCAAAGAGGGGCAAAATGTAGACTTCTAAATATGTCCATACCCAACCACACTTGATTTTACCCATTCTATCTATTAATTAAATAAATAATATTTATTTATTTAATTCATCACTATGTCATCCTTAATTAAATATATTTACATTTATTTAATCAAATCTAACCTTAGCCCCCAAACCCTCCAACTAAATAAATAAATTAATATCTACTTAATTAATTTATTTATGATAATAAACCTTCATTACCATTTTTTATTATTTAATTCCACCTCACCATCAATCATCGTCCCATTAATTCCTAGCCCTTGAATCCATCTACATGGATCAAGATCTAAATTTGTCACTAATGACAAGTGTCCTAACCCACCTATCCTACCCCTTGCTCACACATGTGTGAGCATATCTCTCACACATGTGAGGCCACCCTACCTCTTACACATGTCATAGACATGCCACTTTCCCAAGTCACCCTACCTCTTACACATGTCATATACATGTCTCTTTCATGATCTTTCCAATGTGTGCTCACGTGTGTGAGCACACCTTGCTCTTACACCTCCATTCCTCTTTTGATACTTTTCACAAGGCTAAGACTCCATCATCTCATTCAATCTTGACCCTCCATTTAGTTAATGCATCTTTGCCACTGATTTCACCCATCAAAAATCTATAAATTGAGGCATTTTCTCTCATTTTGCAACATCTACCTTCATCACATCCTTATGTTGTCATTTTTATTATCTAAAAAACTATCCATTCATCCCATCCCATCATGTTGCTGGTATAAATAACCACATTCCTTCCAAATAAAACAACATCAAAAGGAGCACATCAAGTAGACATGGGTGCATCTACTTCAACTCAATCCATGAGGTGAGAAAGGTAAAAGACAAGGTAAATTATTCTTCATTGCATTTATCTTCTATCTTATGCATTTTACCCTATTTTTTCATCTCTAGTCCCCTTTTATTGTGCCCCATCGGCCCCTCTTTTTCCTAGTTTCTTAAGTTATTAATTTGCACACATGTGTTTTAAACCCTTCAAGTTGCGTAGACCATATACATCATGGAGCCTTCATTTTGATAAGCTTGATTTAGCGAATGAGCGGAAATCCTTTTTCATGAGAAATAAACATGGGTCCTTTATTTTTGTGCTAGCTTTAACCTTCACAGAGTGATGTTAAGTTGAGTTTTATTCCCTTGAACTCCTAAAATTACGCTAGATGTCAAGTTTTATTTGATTATGATATTTTGTGAAGGAATGCACTATTAAGGAAGCCTCAAAGTTATTCCTTTTTATTCTCGCGAGTCCTCAAAATGATAACATGTATCTTGGTGCTATGTGAAAGAAGGAATTATTTTTCTTCACGTAAAGGATTTCAAATCCTCGCAATCATCATCGATCTTTTGATATCAATTATCCATATTCAAAAATTAAGAACAACTACCATTGCTCGTGCATTCAAGCATGTGCGAACATTAATGGTGGATGTGATCTATATCTACCAAATTTTCAAAATCATTGGCTTAATTACATCCATTTTAATTGTTCAAGGCCCATAAAGAGAAGGTATCAGAGTGAGATTGATGTAGAATTCTAGGTGAACAAGGGTTTTCATGATAATTTTATGAATTTTAGTAGGCGATAAACAAGTAAGTAAATTCAACTATCTTTGTACAATTTGGGTTTAGGGGGGTGTTGGTTTCTAGTTCTATGGATTAAGAAGGTAATCTAGGGCTTTGAAAAGGTATACATTATGTTGAGTTTTATAAAATTCTTCTTTGAAGTGTTTTTTTTTTTATTAGGTAGATATCTATATTAATATAAAGATATAATTACAAATTCAAAAAAAAGGGGCGGGTGGTGAAAAGGCACACCCCGAATGTCACATGGGCAGAGCCCAAAAAATTCAAAATATCAATCACATGGGCCTAACCTAGAAGTCCAATAATAGAAAATAAAATTAAGTGGCCAAAGCAGTGCTAGTAGATCCTGGGGGATCCCTGTCATCCAATTTTGTCCCCCATACATCAGTGGGGTTTGGAGTGACATCAGGAGGTGCACCCCAACCATCATCATCTTTATCTTTATCTTTTTCTTCTTCCTCACACTGAGGCGAGATTGCAAGAGCTAGTCGCAGAAGACTTTTGCCACTGGTAGGCCAGCCAGAGCCAGAAGCAGGCAGAGCATTAGAGGGCCACCCAAAACCTTGACCAGGATGCGGTGGAGGAGAACGAGCCTGCCTGGGAGGCTGAGAATCCCGCTGAGTAGGAGGCTGGGAGCGGGAACACACGGAGTCACTCCGCTTCCGGCCCCGAGAAGGCGACCGGCCGTGGGAGGAGGAGGGTGAATCAGGGATCCAAGCCATAGTACAAGGGGCATTTCCCCAATGGTCCAGGGGGACCTGCAAGTGAGCCACTTCTAGTGCAACCTTGTTGGCTTGCACTTGAATCTGTAAGAGAACATTAGAACAAATAACTGCTTTAGCATAAAGAGACACATTAACATCTAAATGAGAATGAGAAAATACATAAGCATTTCTGTCTTTCCAGATGATGAAGAGGATTTCCACCCTGAAAGTGTGCCAAAGCTGGGTGAACTTAGTTGAGGTTCCAGGCAGGTCCCCCAACAGAACCATATGCCAAGAGAATGGTTTCAGTTGAAAAGGCCGAAAGAAATCATGAATCCAAGTCCAAAGCTGTTGAGCTCTGGTACAAAACCAAAAAAGATGCTTAAAGCTTTTAAACTACCCACAAAAAGGGCAGCGAGGGTCAGGAACCCCCATATGAACAAGCCGAGAACCCACAAGAAAGCCTTGGAAAAGAATACACCAAGCAAAGTGGGCCAGCTTCGGATTAACAATTGTAGACCAAGTGTCATCAAACCTCTTACGCCAAGTATGGGTAGAGGAATTAAGAAGCCACCTTTGGTTCAAGGAACTGATCATAGGAAAATGGGGTGAAAGCCACCTGTAACCAAGCCACGACTTGTAGCTCCTAAGAGGAGTGTCTGGAAACCATTTCTAGTCTTTTCACCAAGGTTTGTGCCCATGAATGCCAACTTTGTGAAGCATTTCCACCGGAATGGCGCTCACCAGCCTGTCGAAAGTAGGATAGTCTTGGTTTTGAAGACTGAACTAGGCTTTAAAAGCATCCCACTGCAAGAGATGCATGGTAGGCTGGTGAAAGAGTTGATGCAGTGTTTGAATTCCCTTTTTATGAAATCTGAGGGCCTTGAGCCAAGGAGAATTGGCTAGGGGTTGACCATTCTGAGCCAGAAGGGGAGACCACCATAAGTTATGTTGGTTGATGGAAATCCCATCACGAAATCCAGCTCTGACCCAATGGAGCCAAGGCTTAATAGTTTCCCAAGAGCGCCAGACGCTCTTGGCCACAAAGGAGCCAATAATTTGAACTAGCTCCCTCATAACTAGGAGGGTTTGGAGATCGGTTCCTTTCTAGGTGGGCCTGTGAATAGGAAAACCAGACTATATACAATGCCTGAGGAGAATCTTCCAGGATTCATCCCCGGTGAGAGCTCGGATAATCCATTTGACACAGAGAGCAGTCCCTTGTCATTGAATGGAGAGAAATCCAAGCCCTCCAGAGTCCTTCGGGAGACAACAAAATTCCCAAGCAACCCGATGAAAGCCCTTGTGGATTTTAGAAGAGGCCCATAAAAAATCATGAAGCAACTTTTCAAGCCTACTGTAGGAAGCTTTAGAAGGAGCCCAACAGGAAGAATAGTAGATGTGAGTGGCAGCCAAAATTTTAGAGCACACCTAAAATTTTCCGACTAGCGAAAGAGGCTTAGTAATCCAATAGGCCAGCTTCTGCTCAACCCTGGAAAGCATGGCTTGCCAAAGCTCCCGAGGGGAAGCCTGAAAGGCGAAGGGGATGCATAGAAATTGAAATATTTCTCCCTACCCAATCCGATTCTAGTTATAAGTTTGGAGCCACGCAGGAGTGGGGAGCACTAATTGTCTGTAGCACAAGGTCTTGTGCCATTGAATTGCAGAACCAAAGGCAAGACAAAAGGTATTAAGGCAATCAAGGGTAGCAGTGATAGAACCTTCATCCTCCAAGAGAGTGAGAAAAGAATCATCTGCGAAGTGGCCATTGACAAGCTATTCCTAAGAGTCCAGGAGAGAGATCCCTTTAACACGTTGCTGGAAGACAACATGGGCTAGGAGATATCCAAATCCCTCAGCAGCCAGAACATACAAAGCAGGGGCAAGAGGGCATCCCTGACGAATGAAACGAAAAAGACCAAAATCAAAAGATTGGCGGCCATTAATGGAAATGAAAGCCGAGGCATCAGAAAAAAGCATACGAACAGACTGTATAAAGTTGGGCCCAAAACCCAAGGCTTGCAATATCGCAAGAATGAAAGGCCATTCAATGTGGTCATAAGTTTTGGCAAAATCAATTTTAATGAACACCGCTTTCTGGTTTGACCACCGGGCCCACTCCATGCCTTCCCAAACTGCAATAATTTTATCTAAAATAAACCTGGATTTAATCAAACCAGTCTGCTCAGGACGCACAACCTAAGGAAAGAGGTGATGAATTTTCAGAGCCAGGGCTTTGGCAATGATTTTGTAAGAAACATTGAGAAGCGTGATGGGCCACCAGTTGCAAATATCCTCCGGATCCCCGATCTTAGGTATGAATTTAATATTGCCTTTATTTATTAAATTGCCTAGAGAATTGGTTTGAAAGGCTTCAAGATAAACATGATGCAAATCGCTCCCAACACAGTCCCAAAGAGCTTTGTAAAATTCACAAGGAAATCCATCAATCCCAAGAGCCTTATCATCGGCCATGGAGGAAATGGCTTCTTTGAGATCGTCAATTGTTAACAATTGATCACAAAAATTAATTTGGACTGAAGAAGCCTATGTGGCACAATAGCAAGGCAGTCCTGAAGGGTTTGTTGGCATGCAGACATGGGGTCTTGAGTAGTGAAAACCTGTTCATAGTGATGCACAAAAGCTTGGAGAATGTCAGGTAGCTCAAAGAGAACCTGGTTACCATATTTGATTGCTTTTACGCCCGGGGATGAGTTCCTGGCACGAAGAGCCAAAAAAAACTCTTTGGAGGCACAATCACCAATTTTGAGCCAGTGAAGCCAAGCCTTGATTTGAGCGCCTCTAGTAGAATAATTATCTGCCACTTGCTTTTGTTGTCTTAAATCTGCCACCCTAACTTGATGTGATGGGGAGAAAGGACTGGCCGCCAAAGCCTCCATAGCCGTACGTAAGTTGGCAGTGGTGGCCTCATAAGAACGTCGATGAAAGATAGCAAGCTGGCACCCATAAATGCACAAGAAACGCGCAGTATGAATGATGGCATCATTCCACCAAGCAATCCAGCCTGTATGGCCAGGTGGCCTGCACTCTAAATTCCACACCTGATGAATGTGGGCTAGGGTGGGCTTGTGACAAAGCAAAGATGTGTTCAAGAAGAATTGAGTCTTACATGTGCGAGGTTGACAAGACGCCCATTCAATGCGAAAATGAATCGAGAAGTGATCAGAAAGAGTCACATCCACTAATGACTTTATAGGCAAGGCAAAACTATTGAAGGAAAAAAAAGATTGAGCTAAGATCATGGCATGATCAAGGCATTTAAAGACTCTATCAGAACTAGCCCTGTAATTGCACCAAGTGTGCCAGAGAGAATGAGAATGGCGACAATGCATATTGGGATAAAAAATCCCTAATTTATTGCGCATGTAAAACCACACCTCCTTTTCACCCACTGCCCAATGAAAAGGCAAGGTGCCATTATTGTCATATGCCATCTCTACCATGTAGAAATCCTCGCAGAGCAACCGGGTGGCAATTGACAAAGAATCAACAATCCAGCGCCAAAGAAAGCAACTCTCCATGACATCATTAGAGGCATAAACATTAATAATCCCGAAGGAATGATTCTCAATATTGAGAAGAACCCAAACTACCCACTGGGAGGGGTCAACCCCATGGTCCACCATGCAAGAATACAACCGTTGGGCCAAAAGAGTAGCAGCTCCACCACAACCAGCCTCATGCAAAGTACAAAAATAGTATTGGCTGGCCAAATAGAGCGACAAGCTGAAGCAGGCAAAAAACCTAAAATTTTAACTTCCTGGAGACAAAACACTTCAATCCCTGGGTAATTCTTCAAAGTATTCCTAACATAATACTTCTTGGAGAGGTTAGTTAGACCTAAAACATTCCATGAGATAAAATTCATGGAAAATATTCCATACTTGCAGAATCCCGGTCCTCTTCACCCAGGGAAGAGAAGATATTCTTCAAAAACTCTTGTGGAACAGAACCAGTCTAAATAGAAGGAGATAATCTCCATTTTTCAAGCACATATTCACCTTCTTCCGGTGGAGGAGACGGGCTACGAGATCGTCGCTGAGTCCTCATTATGGAGGAAAAAGTCGGTTGAGAACACAAAACAACTACAGGCTGAGGTGTGGCCTTTGACCTGGGTTGTACAAAAACAAAAGTAAATCTTGAGGGAGTAGCTATCCCATTCTCTGAAGGGTTTGAAACCAGTTTAGTTGGTTCAGGGGCCTTGGGAGCTGACCCAGAACCAGACGACTTATTTTTCTAGTTTGAAACTGTAGTCCACTTTGTTTTAGCCTTAGTAGAAGGCTCTGTTAGATGAGGCTTTTCAACATCCCATGACTGAGAGGATGTATGAGGAATTGTCAAAGGATAGTCCTTGATCTTGTGGTCGACTGACTGGCACTGATAGCACGTGTTGGGCAGATTGAAGTATGTGACTTTCTGGGTGTGTCTAATATCACCAATTTGAATGTCTACAGACTCTTTCAAATCCTTGGATAAATCAACTTCCACACAAATGCTCTTCTGAGGACGGGCTTGGAAGAACCTATCAGGTTCGATACAAACAACCCTCCCCAAAGAGAAAGCAATATGGTTCAAGAAGGGCACGCAAGGCAAAGGTAGCCCAGGAAACTCAATCCAAACTAAGACACACATTTTGGAGTCTTCTGAGACAGCAAAATCCTGGGTCCATGCCTGGAAAACCAACAAGGAAGACCGAACATACTAGGGCCCATGACCCAAAATAGCTTGGACATGACTAACTTTCGCAAAGCGGAACAAAAAAAAACCTTTGGTCATATTTTGGACCATATCAAGGCGGACCCCATGAGGGACCTAGGCCTTGCTGACCCAGTCTTTTAGCACACTTTCGAGGGGAGTCCTCCCAGCAAAATAACCCACAAGGGTGTGTTTTTTGAGCCATTGGCATGCAGAATCAAAATCAAGTAAAGGTAAAACTACATCAGCAGGGGCTTCAGAATGCTTACGTCATGAAATACTTTTGAAACAAATTTTCGAGGGCATTTTTTTGGTGGGGGAGCCATTAAATTGCACCAACAAACCGCTAACACCAACAAGAATTGCTGGGTTAGTACCAATTGAAGGCATAATAAACCCCTAAAACCATAGTAAATGCAGCCTTACTCAATGAAGGAAACAATTTCCTATGCTGGAAGCGCACTATGACGCAGGAGGGGCCATGAATGACCTCAGAAAACACAAAACCCTAGCAGAGCTCATGCACACCTTTCCATCGTTTGATAGGTTTTGAGTCCTACTCCCTTATGTGGAATCATTTTTAGAACTTCTTTCTGTTTGAGGGCAAAAATTCCCCTCAATTCAATCATTTTTTCTTTACAATTTTTGTATTTATTCCCTCTTTTTATCAATTTATATATTATAGGCTTTAGCCTTTTGTCTTAAAAATAAATAAAAAATATATATTATAAATTAAAATAATATTATGTTTTCTTATGAAATATATTATAAGTTTGTGAAGCGTGCCACGACATAGGCATGCTTTATTAAGATTTTAGTCTTAAAAAAAAAACTGCGATGGAGTGAAGAAAATATTGCCAACAAAGAAGTAGATGTGAAGGCATGTAAATCATTTAGCTTTTATTAGTTTTGTTTGTATATAAATTAATGGAATATCATCTGACTATCAGTGAGGTAAACACCTACTTTCTGTAGGAAGGAAAAGCTGGTGATGGTTTGGAAATATTTTATGGATTTTTCTATGTCCATCAAATATTTTAGGAAAGTAAGTTAAAGGAGATGAAAGACACCTTTTGGATGAACTATCAAAATTGTGAAGAATTTGAAAGAATAGGTTGGAGTATTGATCTAAATATTGAATAGATTTTAAAAAATAATGATGGTATTATATAATTTAATGATTATGTGGACATCTAAAAATTACACATCATTCTAATCATCTTAACATCAACATCGTCTTATCAATTTGTTCAATTAATTGAATAAAATTCAACAATTTATTTAATTATCTTAATCACATTTTCTTATGTTCTAATTTAATTACCTTACATTCCCACTATAAATGATTTAATAAATTTTATTTCATGAATCTTACCTTTTTTCACTCAACCACTCAAAAATCATAAAAATAAATAAAAAATCTACCTTCCATCTCATAACTAGTGCAATCTTACTCAATCAAAAATCATAAAAGAAATATAAAATTCATTTTTCCTCTACCATCCATCTTCCAACTATCCAACTAACTTAATGTCAGCCCTTGATCTCTCCATCAATCCTAATCGTTGCTCAATCCAATTTCAAATATATAAATCTTGAAGTCATTTTCATGGGATCCTCATAATAAGATATATTGTCAAGGTTGTTGGCATGATCAACTAGACCTCATTATTCATTTAAAACAACAAATGTTGGAGCACTACCATCTTTGTGGGGAAACAACTATGCATGGATTTATTTTTATTTGTATTTACCATTTCTTGTTCTATTGGAGGTGTTTGTTAGATTTTCTAACTTGATCTTACAAGTTTTACCTTTTTTAGTTTCATTTGGAATTAATATTTTATAGGAAGTTTGATACTACAAAATATACCTCACCATTGAGTCTAAAAGTCCCAAGACATAATAATTCATATAAAATATGATATATTTTGATGTAAAAAATATTTTTCAATTTTTTTTCATTTCTGGGCTCTGTCTTTCAGAATCTATATAATTATATAGATTTGCACCATACAGATTGTGCTTTTATTGTTGCATACTTTGTAATCTTTAAAAAATCATTTCCTTTTACTCACAAGTTAAATCTTTTACTTGTAGAGGCTTAACCACTTAGTTAAGACATTGCCCATTTTTTGGACCTTAAAACAACACTTTTGTTTTAAAATGGCATGAATTTTTGTAGGCATTATGAAGTTGACTTAGGACACCTTACTATGCATGAGGTAGTTTTTGCAAATTATAAACCAAAATTTAGGTATAATTATTTAAACTCACTCTATTTTTAGAACCAATGAATACCTTTTACATCTATATTTAAACTATTGTTCTTGTTATGATTTATGCGTATTCTTGTAAAAAATAATTGAGCAAACTTTGACTCTAAACTTTACCCATTTTAGGTTAACAATTCAACTATGACAAGACCATACCCAAATCCTCTTGCAAACTAATACAATCTCATCACCTTAAGCAAAATCCCAATTTTCATCTATTTCAACCAATCATCCTCAAATGCCATCATCTTAGTCCATAATCCAAATCATGCCACTTATCTAAGTCTATAATCTAAATCATAAAATCAATCCTCTCATCCAAGTTCTATTTTCATCCTATTCCAACCTATCCTAAATCTCATCCCACATCTTTAATCATCCATCCCAATCTACTCCTTTAGGCATTAGGTCATATTAAACATAAAACAAACCCATTCTAACTCACCCATATTCATAATGACCATCATAATGCAACCCCATCATACTAAAGAGCCATTATTGGATATTTTAAAATTCACATTTGGATCCTTTCAAACAAATATCCAATCTATCCATCAAGACTCGTAACTATCCTTAGGGCCTAAATCCAATCTGTCCTTGGGACCCTTAATCATCTAAGGCCCCCAAATCTATCCTTGGAACTCTACAACCATTTGTAGGCTCCAAAATCTTATTCAATCCAAATAAATAATTCATATATTGGTAAGTGCACAATGATGGGGGGACCAAAAAGGGGTCTTAAGTGGCCACTTTTTTTTGAAATCAAGAAAGATTGACCTTGGATGAGAAATTGAAGATAGTTGCACTCAAAATTTGAAGATGAAACAAAAACAAGTCGTTGTGCTTCAAATCTGCTTTCTAAATACCATTTTTTTGGAAAATGGTAGAAATTAAGGGTTCAAAAAGGGGGCCACACAAATTGGTCCTATTTTTAACAAAAAAATATAACATAGCATTTGATGTGGCCCTCTTAAAATGTTAATTTTTTTAGTTTCAAAAATTGCATTGATGAGAAATTAGCTAACACCATTTAGTTTATACCTGATTCTTCTACTAATTTTTAATGAATATATGTTTTTTACTAATTTTCAAAGTGGACACATCCTGAAAATAGAAAATTGAGTTTGCTCCTCCCTAATTTTTTTGAAAAATGATTGAAAATCATTTTTTTTTGAAAATGTGTAGAATGGAGTCTAGTTTCTAAAATTGTAATTTATTTCAAATTTTGATAAATGGTTAAAAATACCACACATTGGTTTTTGACAAAAAATGAATGCACTAACAAAAGAAAGTAAAGATAAAAACCTTAATATACTCAAAACGTGAAAAAAATTACATGGTTAGATAGCTAAGAGAAAGATTAACATTATCGTGGTATTTTTTGACTTGACATTAAACACATGCAAACTTGATGGGGGCATGCTTGAGATCATGTCAATTTTGTTGCTATTTTCAAAAACATGTCCTTAGACATTGAAAAGTCACTCCAAAACTTTGGTTGGATTCCCAAGACAAATCCAAGCCAAAGGCTCATAAATTTCCAAAGAAAAACATAATGCAAGCATTTTATAATACACTTGTGTTATGCCAAAGAAAAACATAATGCGACCATGTTATAACATACTCACATTATGTAATAACAAATTCAACTATCCGCAATGGATGGATGCCCACGCAAGGAAAATGTTAACCCTAATGCTCGTGTAGATGGGTCTTCTCAGTTGGATGTTGGTGCAGGATTTGCTGGCGGTAGGAGGCATTCCTTCGGTGGTGGTCGGGATGAGCTCTCTTAGACATAATTTGGTGTGGGGTTTTCTCACGGCGGGAGGTATTCCTCCGTTGGCAACTGGGGTAAACATAGTGGGGTCGTGGTGGATCTAGTCACGACGGTTCTAGATCCGTTGGGATCCATAGGTGGTCGACTTAATGGCCTACGTCATGGGTTTTTCAGGAATGACAAGGAAAGAGTCAATCGTTCACAGTTTTCTTCTACACATAGATCTCAGCCTGGGAGACCACCGTTTGGAGGGTTTATTCCTGTGGCTGCTTCTTTCTCTATTGACTTGACTGTTGAGACGAAAGATGAAATTGAATTTAATGCTTTTTCCTTTTCCTCCCATGGGGTGATCTTCCAGTTTAAGGATTTTTGGCCCTCTCTCCCTCAACTGCACTTTTTTAGCTGGGAGGACAAATTTCTGTTGACAATCAAGCCTTGGCATGCTGATTTCAACCCCTCTTCTGAAACCTTCAATAAAATCCCGATTTGGGTTCGGCTTCCCAATCTTCCACTCCATTTTTTGTTTGACTCCCTTTTAGAGGAAGTGGGTGAGGCTCTTGGTGATTTTTTGCTGGTGGATGATGCATCTTTTGATATGTTTCACTCTACCTTTGCTCGCATATTGGTTGAAATGGATATTTCAAAAGGGTTGCCAACCAAAATTCTACTTAAAAATTCTAAGAGTTCTTGGGTCCAAGTTTTGGACTATGAGGGGATTCCCTTTCATTGTAGAAGATGTTTCAAAATAGGTCATGTGCTACTCATTATGGTTTTGAGAAAAGATCCATGAAGGCTACATGGTGGAAAGATGCTTCCCCACAACAATACACGATTGTGAAGAAGGTTGTGCAACCAAGGAGCTTCTCTGAGGTTGTTGCTCAGGAATCACAAGGCCTTGAGGCTTCCTCTCTAGTTGTCTCTAATGGTGGGATTGTTGATGCTTTGCAAGACAACAATGTTGTGCCCCCTTTTGAGGTTGAGAGTGGGCCTTTGGCTGCCACTTCTTGTGACAATGTTCCGACTATCTTTTCTAGTGGCTCTCTTGATTTGGCCATGCTTGCTAAGAGGAAAACAAATGAAATATTTAAGACAACGACTGCTAGCTTTCCTCCTATGGACAATAGTGTGCTGGCTTGGCTTGATAAGGTAGTGCATGTGGAAGAGGGCTGGATCACTGTAAAGGGAAAACAAGATAAGTCCTCTAAACCTCCTTTTGACATGACTCTCCACTCTCACAAGAGAAATTCTAAATGTAGATCTTGATGGTTCTTGGTTGGGGGGCTGGATTTTGGCTGGTTGTTGGCTGTTTGGTGGCCTTTTTATCCTTGGTTGTCTATGCCTTCATGTATTTAAGTTTTGACGACCTTGTGGTTTTGGGTTCCAGATCCACTCAAAATCTGCTTGTAATGGGTTTCGGGGTCCCATCAAAACCTATTTTTTCCTTTTTTAAAAAAATAATCACATTATGTTTTGCTTTGAATATTTATCTCCCTCATAATATCTCTCTCCCACTATCTATCAATCCCTCTCTCCATCCCTATGTTCTCTCTCTCTCCCCTCTTTAGGTCTCTCCCTCTCCCTCCCTCCTTACCCCTCTTTCTTTGTTCTTCTCTCCCTATCCCCCCTCTCTCTCTCTCTCTCCCTCTCTAGGTTGTTACCTCTTGATTTTTGAATTGAGGGTATAGATTTTAGGATTGAGGGTATAAGGTTTAGGGTTGAGTGTATGTACTTTAGGGTTGAGGGTATATAGTTTAGGGTTGAGGTAGTGTAGGGTTAAGGTTTTAATGTATAGGCTTTAAAGCCTAGGGTTGAGGGACAATGTTTAGGATTTAGGGTATAGGGTTGAGTGTATAGGGTATATGGTATAGGGTATTGGGTATAGGGTTTATGGTGGAGGGTATAATAAGGTATAAGATTAAGAGTGTATGGTTTAGGGTTGAGGGCATGGGTTTATGATTGAGGGTATAAGGTATATGGTTTAGGGTATAGGGTATAAGGTTTATGGTGGAGGGTATAAGGTATAAGATTAAGAGTGTATGGTTTAGGGCTTAGGGTATGGGTTAAAAACAATGATAACTACCAATAGGAGTTTGTGCAATGCTTTGTGAATGTTTGAATTAAATTAATCATAGGTCTTATTTTTTTATACAGTTGAATGATTTTTTTCATATAGAAAGAGAAATTTAAACTCAACATCATATGGATATTTTAAATAATGTGAGGAATTCTTGTATGTAAACCACCTATGATAGCTTAAATTTCTCATATTCCTATTGATCCTTGAGGAAAAAATCCTCAACTGTGGAGATATTAAAAACCTATATAGCATGAACCACAATGATTCTAAACCAAGTTCCAAAATCCTTATTTTTGTCCATAATCCTATAGTAGAACCTTAAGGATTCAATAGGAATATGTTTGGAAAAGCCTAATCTCCTAATGGTTCAAGAAGGATCTTAATAACTCGGGATTGAGATAATTTATATCTTCACTATTAGTTGAAAGCCAACTATTGCAATTATAAATAACTAACATGACATTCCATGCTTGTAAAGTTAAAATTAAAAATTATATTCTTATTTCTATCGCATTAATATTTTGTAGTAATAATTGTAAGTTCTGAAGTAAGTATACATGCATATTCTTCTCAATTTGCATAGATAAATTATGGGCCTATAGACACCAAGAAGAATTGTAGCTTAGAACATCACTAGGATCTCCTAAGTTCATAATTTGATGGGAGAGGAGTAACACCCATAGGCTATGACTTTGTTAGCTCCTTCTTGTTCCTAGTATTTCATGGATAAGTGTATTTTCTAGTATACAAATTTTAATTGAATGGAAGATAGTGTGTGAAAATAACCATATTATCTTGAGCAATAATCTACTCAATCATGAACACACTTGGAGGTGTGAATGTTGAAGGAGCTTGAACTATGGAAGAAAAATATATTAAACCACTAAATTCCACACACAAATCTTATACATAGTCTTCTAAGGTTTTTGAATCAAATGATTCAACATAAAGCACATGTAGAATTCTACCAAATTCATTTAAGTTTTATAAATTAATTGAAAACAACATAACATGTAAATTATTTTGACAACTCACAAAATATGAGAAAATTTATAAAATTTCTTTAAAATAAAAACTTTCCAACTCTTTGTATGTAAATGCACTTGTTAATTTTAAGCCCCATGAGTGTATGAAAATGAAATAAGATAAATAAGTTATGAAATAAAATATGCATACCTTTTTTCTTTCTATGATAGTTTGCCAAATTTTGTTCATGCTTCTTTTGTTGTTGTTCTTTTGAAAATTTTTATTCGCTCTTATTTGTTCTTGTTCTTTTACAAGTCATTTTCTTACTCTACCAAAAAATGACTTCACAAATCCTCTAGACCAAACTATGACTTCACAAATCCTCTACAAATCCTAAAATATCCAAAATATCCTCTGATGGAAGATGACTTCACAAATCCAAAATCTCCAAAATCTCACTTGAACCTAATAAAAATGTGAATTAATCTTCCAATGCTAATATTGAAAAATGAAAAAATAAACACATATTTATATGCATATGTAATTATAAAAAAACATAATATTAACCGGTCGGCTAGGGGTTCAAGCAAGCGTCGGCCAATGATTCACTCGAACCAGTTCAACCAAATTTTTTTTAATATTATTTTCAATGGGTTCGATCAAACATATGTTCGAGCAAACCATGATTCAAGCGAACGGTTTTAGGGGGTTCGAGCAAACACAGGTTCAGTTGAACCCCCCTTTGAAATATGCCGGCCAATTTTTTCATTTTGTTACACAGCTAAATTCACCCATTAGCATTAGTACAAACATAAACTAGCTGAATGTAACCCTCTCCTCTGATCAACCCAGATCCCAATGCGGGCAAGGTTGAGAGTATACACAAAAGGGGGTCGTTAGCAAAACAGAACTTGCTGAAGGTAACTGAAAGAAGAGCAATCACTCAGCCACTTGTTCAGCGGGAGGACTGAAATGAAAGTACAGTACTTAAATTAAAGTGCAACTCAACCACTTATTCAGTGGGAGAATTTTGACGGCTTAACCAATCAGCAGATGATGTGAATGCATTACAATCAAAGTAAACAGGTAGTAGGCCGACCTCTTCCACTTGTTCAGTGGGAATGCAGTGATTAATCTTAAACTATAGACTGAAAGAGTACCAGTCTCTTCCACAATCATGGGAAATAACTTGTAACTGAGAATGCTGACAGTACTACTGCTCAACTTACAATTTGATAGAACTTCAGGTTATTCAGGAAAGTATAGAATACTTCAATGAAAATAAGAGACTCCCCTATCCCTATCTTGATCTCACAAGCTCAAAACCAACTCACAAACCCCATTTTTAATAATCTGATCATGACAGACCTGCACTAAAATTGTAGAATCAGCAATACAAAAAATCACTCATTTAATGATAACTCACTCAATTTTCACCCAAATCCCATGAAACCAAGTGCAAACATTATTAATGCTAAAGGTGCCCAAGAAGGAACCATGAAACCAACCAAAACACAACACATTCATTTTGCACACATTCCAATGCACTCCCAAAAGGTACGACCCTCCAGAAGGGGCAATTTTGCTATAATAAAATGAGTTCTCAATAATAAAATCTGCAATTTGGTGGGAGGGGTCGCCTCAACCAACCAAGCACAAAACTTAACTACCCATAAGCAAATAAAAATCACTCCAAGACTTATGATTGAAAAACCAGTTCAGCCACAACCAATACAACAACTGTGAAATGGACTGAAAACACAAAAACTCTATCTCAAAATGCAAAACAACTCAATAGAAACATACTCTTAACTAGTTGCTATATTTCAAACAAGAAGCTAAGCTAGCTAGGAGGTATGCATCCCTCGAAGCAAGTCTAATACCATTCCGACAACATAACTTTGCAATAAACTCAAGATGCTGAATGAAGACCCCAAACCTCCTTTTTATAACTTTGCTAAGCACCTCTAGAATCTTCCAGAAGGTGCACTCCATTCAAGAGTAGCCCTAATTCCCTGTTGACCTTTGACTCAAGAAATGGCGTCCCTTTGCCCAAGGTAAATTCCACGCCTTTTTAACTTATTACACTCTTCCTGATGTGGCGTACCTTTCTCCAAGTCAACATTAATAAACAAAGATACAAATTCACTTAAATCTTTGGATGAGGCGCCTACCCATAAAAGTCCCCTTTTTAAAAATGACTCAAGTTGTGAAGCTAGACCAAGGGGGATATAATTAAAATAAAACATTATTTTAATTAAAACAACTTATCTCTCCAGAACTGCATCCAGGTGCTAAATCTAATACTTCCAGCTGAACTAACTGATGAGGCAAGCCAAGAATACTGAAGCCAACAAGACCATTGCTAGAAATAGAATTTACTAAAAATAGTAAATTCTGGAAGTAACTCGGATCATCATGCTAGATATACCATCGTGAAGCTCTCTGAAAACCCAGAAAAGAGCTGCCAACCAAACACTAAGATTCCAGAAGCACACTCCAACACAAGATGAAACGTCCTCCTAGAATATAGGGAACCCTAATTCTACTTCCAAGTAGTCTACGGGTCACTAGGATAGACTAACGACCAACTGTCGGATCACTGTTGAGAAGGGGACATTACACCCTTTTCCCCCTTTCTCCCTCTCTTCTACCAAATCTCTACATAAAATTTCCTTTTGAAGCTCGGATTGAGGATGAAAATGGAGGAGACTTCACATACCCAACTGGATGATGGTAGTCCTCAGAACGAGCTACCCATTGAATATAATTTTAATATGTTTTTTTTAGTTTCATTAAACATAGGTTTTTTACTGAAAATCAAGCTCTTTATTCTACACATGTGGAAAAATAGCAGATTGTAAAAAATAAATGAAAAATATCATTGCACTAGATATTGATGTCCCTGATCCAACGAAAAAAATTGAATTTCAATACATACAAAAAAAGTTATGCTTTAGCCAATGAATCATGTCTAAATTGTAACTAGTTTGACTTTGAAACTTAATTAAGAAAAAAATATTTAATGAAATGCTATGAAACCAATTCCATGCACTAGATATCGTAGTTATGAATCTAAATTAAAAAAAAAAATTTTTTTATCTTTCATAGAAAAAAATTTATTTGTTAGCCAGTGACGTCACTCTTTAAAAATGTTTACTGTTAAAAACTAGTTTTTGAAGGAGATAGAAAAAGAAGTGCAATATGATTCCAAAATTTTGAAAAAAATATATTTAGAATCTACAGATAAAATGTCTCAAATCACTAGTTTGCATCATCTTCAAATTCCTCACGGTTTAGCTGCTATAGGTGCTCGAAAATGAAGATTTAGTTAAATAAATTTAATTCAATGTCTAGTTGGACCAAAAATTGTAAACCAGTATTGTGGGATCACCCTATATTGCATTTCTAAGGTTCCCTAGTAATAAATATTCTTTCTTATCATTTGAATCATGTTGATTTTTAATGTCTCCTACAATATTCACTTTAGGTTCCTCATATTAAGTATTATGACTAAAGTCACTAAAGAAGACTTAGAGGTTTTAGTAGTTATAGCAGGTGCAAATTTGATCCCTATGGTACTGCTTAACTAAGGGACATTAAGATAGTGAGTAAATAAGGATAGATGAAGAGTCTTAGAGTCTTATCTACTTTTGGGTTGTGCCTTATCATGAAACTATGATCTTCTCTTAGATTAGAATATCATACCATACTAATAGTTGGGAGATGCTAATAAAGAGTTAATTTGATAAGGATAACCGAACCTAGCTATAGTTAGATTAATCAGTTGATAATATGAGTGTCATTATTTTCATAAGGGAATCCTTTGGATGTTAGAGGAGAGGGTGCTAGAAATGAATTGGCTGTGGTAAAAAAAGGCACCTCATCGAGGTTTGTAGGAGATGTGAGTGATATCAGATGAAGAGCTATTTTTTGAGGCCAAAAGGACTTCATATGGTTGTTAGGAAGAAGGATTCATTGGCCTTAGGGAATCATTACAACAAGCCTTGGAGAGTTCCAAAAGTTGGGACTTCAGACCTCGATATTACATGTATCGTTTGCTAAAGAGGAAAGAGTTAGTCATTTTTCAAATAAGCTCAATCGGGCTTCAGACTTTGGGCTTAAGGCTTAATCTATGCTAAAAGGTATCAAACTTTGGGCTTCAATTATACCTTATATTGAATGCCTCAAAGTATGAAGAAGGTTTGAGTTAAGTCCAAAATGGCTAGGGACAATGATGTTAAGTTTCTTATTGAGCATCGAAGATTGGCCCTAAGGATTACACCTTAACATAATTTTAAGTACGAAGTAAGTTGGATTCAAGTTTGAAAGGGCGTTAGACATCGGGTTTTGGCCATGCCTCATACCGAACTCCTCAAGAAAAGGAAGGAAGAGTGTGCTAAGTCCGAAAAGGTTTTGGACATCGGACTTTGATAATAAGGCTTTTTGAGCATAGGGGAGACATTTTCTTCCTATAAACATGAGCGAATTACAACCTAGATAGAGATGTATTGAGAGAGATAAAGAGGTAGAGAGAGTTAGGGAGAGAGGGAGGGAGAGATGTAGATAGGGAGAAAGAAGAATTAGAGATATGGAGAGAGGGAGGAAGAGATGTAGATAGGGAGAAATAATAATTAGAGATAGGGAGAGTTAGGTACAGAGAGACAAAGAGATGCATGGGAGAAAATGAGTAGAAAAGGAAAGAGGTAAATAGGGAGAGAGAGAGGGAGATAAAGAGAGATTTTAGAAAAAGAGTACAAAGGGGAGGAGGGAGGGAGGGAGAGGTAGGGAGAGATACATAGATTTGGAGGAAGAGAGAGGTATAGAGAGATTTTGGGGGAGGGATGGAGGCATAGAGAGAGTAATATTGACAGAGAGAGATGAAAAGAGAGTTAGAGACTAAGATGGAGGGAGAGAGAACTGGATAGTTAGATTCAAGAACATGATGCTTTTAGTGTAGGCCAAAACACAAGTGTGTTTTGGATTTTACAAAATATGAGTGTGTTTATGATTTTACAAAACACATACATATTTTGGGTTGCAAAAAACACATACACATTTCGGCTTGTACTTAGGATTGGATGGTTCATTCCCCTCATTTTCATGTGATTTTTTCCTCCATTCTCATTTTTGAACTTTCTCGTCATTAGGTTTACACATTATAAATTAAATATTACTAAATTTACCACCATAATTTCACGTGTCTTCTAATGTTTGTAACCATACAATTTTTTAAGATTTGAACTACATTAACATATTTATTTTTAATTTCTTTCACTAATGTTTCCATAGTTATCATACATATGTATTGAATTTTTTTGATAACTTTTGACCTACTTGTATAAATTTGGAAAAAATATATAATATTTTTCTACACTTCATTCTTTACACATTGGAAAAAAAATGTTTTTTTGATTATTTTAGTGCAAGTTATGTGACACACACACTTGGTGATGCGTTTTTCATGATGTATCCACTTTGAAAAATCATTAAAAAAGTACTCAATAAAAAATTACAAAAAATAATAAAACTTCTAGTAATCATTCTTAACAATATTTATACCAATGGGTTTTTAAAAATACTAAATGTAACTAAAAAAATTGAGTGGCACACACCAGACACTATGTTATATTTTGTTGAAAAAATAGGAACAATTTTCTGCATGCACGAAGCATTTGATACTCTTAATCTTATCTATTTTTGAAAAAAAATAGTATTTTAGAAACTAGATTAAGAGTACTACAATTATTGTTCTTTCACTATCTTCAAATTTTGAGTGCATGAATCTCAAATTACTCCTCAAAGTTCATTTTTAGCTGATTTATAAAAAAGGCCACTTTTGATCCCCTTTTTGTGCACCATCTTGGTGTACTTACCCATACCTTGCCTCTAATCAACTGAAATTAGATTAGGGAAATTATAAATACCACAAAAATCCAACTATCTATATATTTCTAATCTCAATAGTGGTATCACCACAAAAAATCTTTGACCTTGCCTTTTAGGGTTGACCCCAACATTATACATTACATTTTGTTGTGGGGGATTAGGATAATTTTTCTAAACAATAGGCACTTGTTGAATTGGAACAAGTGGTGCCACATTTTGAGGCTGCACAATATTTTGTTTTTGATTCATCAGTAGGGTTTGTTGAGGTAACTAGGATTGATGCAATGTATTTTATGCCTCTATTTCATGCTGCCTTTCTTTGAGATGATCAATAAGATCAATGCGATGATATAATTCCCTTTCTTTGCGGTCATTTTCTAACTGAATGTTTGGGTCAACATCTTGGAATGGGATTTTAATAGCTTGTTCAAAAGATTGAGGGGTATCATGTCTACCTTCTCTTTTTTTTTTATCAGAGGTTGAATCCTAGTGTTTCTTTAAGGTGTAAGTTAAGGTAAAACCATAGTTATATATAATACTCTAGGGTTTGTTTCATTTTCATAGCTATTATAGTTACATTTATAATTTATTCTAGTATTTCTAACCCTATTATCAACTACATCATCTGATGTGTATCGATCAAAATATTTAGAAGCATTTCTTCTACCTAAAGTACTCAATTTTTCATTATTTCTTAAAACATGTAAAGGAGACTTGGATTTTCAACTTTCCAATATTCTTGCCACCTTCTTGCACTAATAGAGCCAGCTTCAAGAACTTCTTTCCCTTTAGAATGATGATCTTTCTCCATTCTTTATCTTCTGACAGAAACTTCCAGATCTTCCGTAATGGAGTCACCACTCACTAAAGAAGAAAATACTTGAAACTTACATATCTCTAAATTCAAACCAAAGCCAAACACTTTCTTGGATTGTCACAAAATCTCTTAAAAATATTGTATTTTATTCCTTGTCAATGACATTAATTTTGTTGGTGACCAAAGTTGTTGGCTCCAAATCCCTAAGGTTTGATAATCTTCCAGGTGCCAGGGGTGTCAAACTCAAAAAATTACCATAGAACTATATTTAGGTTGGGTAATTAAGGACCAATGGTTGAGGTGGGTAATACATCCTTCACTTCTGGATCTACAAGACCAATGGGATTTTTCCCTAAAATGTCAAATTGATGATTTGAAACACTAAACAATACCTTGCAACAAAATATACCCACTCCACAATGTATCCCAATACTAGTGTCACAATATACCTATGTGCTAGTTTGGACAAGTAAGGTTGACCATCCTACTAACAAATAACCTACCATATAAGTATCTAAGAATGAATTTATGATACACCCTTGTATTATTGTATTCATTCAGATATGGGAGTAAAACACATAGAAGGTAAAACTTTAAAGGTGTTTTGATTTGATGTGTTTGGAGTATGTTGAGGATCATAGGAGAGAAATACAATCACAAAATAGTGTCTTTATCCATTGGGAAACATAGGCTCTAAATCTAACCAAAGATGTAATAACTGAAAGCAAGGAAATGCCAATCAAGTCACCACAAAATACTATGCCTTTCAAAATACACAGACAAGCTGGGCTCTACACATTCATTTATAAATAAAATAGATATTTTCATAATATTAAGATACTACTTAGTAATCCTTAAGCATACCCATCCATTTCCTTTATTATATTGAAAAGATACCATGGAAAGGCTTTGCATGTATTTTATAAACTTCTAGCTAAAAAGCTAATCAATCATACATCTAGAAATGCATAACATACATAAGGATTCACTTTGCTAAGGTTGATTATGGATTTAATCACACAATCCTCAAGCTTTAAAATGTTATTATAAGCTTGGGATCGAACTCAGATCATTGTAATACAAAATGGTTATACCCAAAACTATAAATTGAAACCTAGGGTTTCTTTTGAATATATTTCTTCTACTAGCTTTGTACTTGCTTCTCTCCTCTGTTCTCTCCCTCTTCTTTTGATTATCTCCTAAAAAAATAATTTTCTCTTCTTTTACCTAATTGAGGTACACTGGTACTAGGAGCCAATAATGTCAAAAACTATATAGGTCCCCATGCTTGTGTGTACCACACACACCTGGTTCACATGATGAAGTCATGCCCCTAGATTAATGAGTATACAAATGAGGAATAAAAACCCATGAAATTTGTAACAAATCATGACCATGATTGGATCTCTAAAAAAAAGGAGGCTTTTGAACCATAAAGAAGCATGGTCGTTGCCTTATCCCACTTGCAAAATTGAGAAATGTATTTAAGATCATCTTTGTAGCCTCAAGAATCAAATTTGACAATTGAGAGAGTTGTTTCAACATTAATGGTGAAAACGTTAAAACTTCTTAGAATGTCCAAAATTCTAATTAGGTCCTAAAACCACAATAGGATCTTAAGGTAGAAAGAACAAGAGGGAAGAAGTGGAAAAAAAATTGGATTAATACTCTTGAGCCAAAAATCCAAAAGTCCGAAAAAAGTTTGAAGCCCCGACAAAGAAGGATATTGGGTTTGGGAAATCGAAATGGATCCAAAATTTTGGACCTTTGGTCCAAAATTCCAAATGGGTCTTGAAACCCCAACAAGAATCTAGAAAGAAGAAAAAAGGGATTGGGAGAAAAAATACTGACCAAATATGGACCTTTGGTCCGAAAGTCTTGTTGGGACACAAAATCCTGATAGGATCGAAAAGGGAAGAATGATTTGGATAGGGAATCCTGATCAAACTTGGACACTTCAGACCTTAGGTTTGAAAGTCCCATCGGGACTTGAAGTCCCAACAAGGATGAAAAAGAAAGCCAAAAAAAAATGAACCTTTTTGATCGAAATCAAACATGCTACATGGCAAGATTTTTGCACTTCTGCAGGTTGAAGAGGGATCCACCAAAAGAAATTGGTAGAATCATAGAAAGGATGCCATGTGGCATCATTTTTGCGCTCCCATAGGTAGAGGCTAGGATTTTTAGAGAAGGCATGTGGGCTCATATAAATCGAGTCTAATTATCTTGTTAGGACTTGAGGTCTCGATGGGATGAGATGAAAAGGGTGGGGTCGAGACTTTAGAAAGGTCTTGGACCTTTTAGAATTAGGTTCGAAATTGTGATTGGGACTTGAAGTTTTGATAGGACGAAATAAGATAACATCGATCAAGATCAAGAATCTCAATTGAACTTGGACCTTTCAGACCCAAAAGTATGATCAAAACCAAAAATCTTGATCGAATAGAAGAAGACAATGTGAAGAGCGGGATCAGAAGGAACAAGTAGACTTGGACCTTAGTCCAAGTGTTTGTTTGAGACCCAAATCCTTGATCAAACAAAAGGAAAAATAGAAGAATGGGGAATAGAGGAAGAACATGGACATTTGGACTTGGTCCAAATATCCATTTGTGATCAAAATCCTTGAAAGGATCTGAAGAAGGAAAGAAAGATGGGGGAAAAGGCTATCTTTTGGATATTCTACAAAATGAGTTTTTGAACATAGCCAGATAAAGGGGTGATACAACCATTAGAGGGATATAAGCATGATACATTGTTGATATTTCTTAGTTTGGCCATAATTTATGGGGAACATAAGGGGACAATATATAACTATAAAATTACTTAAATTTATAGGTTCTAACACCTTCCATGGTCTGTTTTTATCAAAATAATATTCTAGTCATCTTAACCCAATATTTTTCATGTGTTTCATCTTTTCTAAATTAAAACTATCTGGAAACTTGTGTAATGGTAAAAATATGCATGACATGCTAATGTCCCATGATACTTTCTTTTGTATTAGTTTCTTTTCAAGAATTTTACTATTTTTTACTTGTCTAAGTCGGTGGTAACCACTCAAGATGAATTCAACCAACTTGAGAGCTCTTTCTCCTTCCCTCCTCATTTTGAAATATCTTTCATTTGCATACATAATCTCTCACATTTAGAACTTCTTGGAAACCTTTTACACTCTCAAGATATCTACAATTCTCTCTCTATAAAGTTCTTGGAACTGATTCCTCCTTTTGAGCACACCAACACTTCTACAATAATCTTCTTAAGGATTTTGGGCAATTTAACAACACTCTTTGCCCCTTTAGCTTCGTCAAGATTCAAGAGGTGACATTTTTATTTATTTTATCTTATCCTTTATTTTTTTATTGTTATTGTAATATTCTTTTGTAATGCCCCCAAGCACCTTGGGATATTCAAATGCTTCCAATCTCTCTCATTATAGTTTAGTTTATTTGCATTATCACTAATCTTAATTCCTAGATAGACTTAGGATATGATCACACACCATTTTTCTATCTTATTTATTATTGGTTGTCCATGGAGGTAAAAATACCAACATGGGGGATTGAACTAAAGATAATCTCCCAAATAGTCTCAAAAATGTTTTCTTTGTTTCTTATAGTTGTAGATTTCTTTTGGAGAAGATTTCCAACCATACGAGAGTTTGTTGGCATCTTCATCTCCTTATCATTTTATTGTTTTTACTTGAATAGATAAGTTAAATATTATTATGAAAATTTTGAATATTAATATTAAGGAGAATGGGGGACCACACAAATCAAACCATCGTTTTTGCCGATAATGGTAATTTTTCAAAAAATTCTTACCATTATGGGTTTTCTTCGGCCTTTCATGAAGTTGATCAAGTTGGTCAAGGTGATTTTTCACATCCCTTTGTTGCAACATCCCACAGATCAACGTCTACGTTAGTGGTAAACCTTTTTCTGGGAAAAAACATGATCTTTTGCTCAGTCGAAGGGTTCAATGAGGTTTTTTGGTTGAATCAATGGTTTGCATCAGGGTTCTAAGTGTCCCATTGGGAATCTCCACCCTAGGAGAATGCTTAATCGGGAAAAGCAGATCCCCTTTGACATTTGTGGATTGGATAATGAACATGTTGAAGATTCTTGATCTTGGGTGGATGTTGTGTCTGCTCAACAGACTCCAATGTCCTTCCCTAGTAGTATTCCAATCAAATATAGAGTTCCCTTCAATCCAAACTTTATTTTTTCAATACGGATCATAATGGGTCTAAGTCTTATTCCGAAAAGTTTGTTTCCATGGCGGATACACTTGCATCATACCCAAACAACATAGCTCGAAAGCGCAATGATTGTTATCGAGTTCTTTATTTGCAACTGAGGAATGAACATCGAAATAAGGTAAAGTTCTTGCCTTCAATTGATCCTGCTAAATGTCTATCTACCATTTCTCTTTCAAAAAAAAATTCATCAATGAAAAATGTGCAATAAAAAGTAGACAAGAAAAAAGTAGGCAAGAAATGGATTCGCAAAGGATGCCCTCTTCAAATTTCTGTGAAAGAATTTGGGTATGAGGGATTAATTCAAATTTCTCTGTCTAAATAAATACTAGATGCACAAATGCAAGATCTTAAAGATCATGCATTAATATGTAAGTTTTGGTATTTCTTACCTTCTATTGAAATTTTAAAAGATTTACTTTTTTCTGAATGGGACGAGGCTAATCAATTCTTTTACATAGACCAGGGTAATGGATTTTTCATTGTGTTTTTTTCCACCAAGCTGTAGAGAGATTTAATTCTAAAAGTTAAATCATGGTTTTTTGAGGGTTTTGGGTTGTTCACTCAGGCATGGAATCCAAATTTTGATCCCTTTTGTTCTGTCATGCAATTTGTTCCTTTCTAGATCCAATTGTCCACACTTCCACTTGAGTATAGGGAACCAAGAATTGTGGAAACCATTGCTAATAATTTGGGGGTTTTTGTATGCCATGACATGGATGTTTTCACAAATATAGACAACCCGATGAGGGTTTGTGTATTATTAAATACTTCAAAGGCATTTCCTTCATCAATTAGAATACATTCAAAGTATGGATCTTGGATGAAGAAAATTCTAATTGAAAATACAAATATTTTTTGTACTTCTTGTCACTTCTTGGGTCATTCTTTCCATTAGTGTGCACAAACTTGAGTACTAATGATTTAGGGGATTCGCCTCTATCTATCAACCAACCAAAAGAATATACAAATGAGAGGGAATCAGTTGTGAAACAAAGTGCTTCTGCTTTAGGTGATTTAAATTTTGTTAAGCACCCCAAAAAAAAAAACCTTTGGTGGACAATGTGTTAATAGTGAATTCATCTTCCTCCCTACCTATAGTCCTTAATGAGGAATCAAATTTGGGCTTTTTTGCTGAAATGGTTAGGAAGGGAAAATCTTCAGTGATGGTAGCTTGTCATTCTAAAATGGGATTCTTTTCAAGTACATCTAATGTCTCTACCCTCTTCTTGTTGGTACATAACTCAGGGAGTTCTATTTATAATTTCCATCAGGAGGTTAATTCTTTCAAGAATAATAGGCCATTCAAAAAAGACAAGGCTCTAAAGTTTGTCATGAATTTGCCTAAGGGTTGGAAAACTAATTTAGAATTTTTACCTAGGGTAAGCTCCTTGTGTTTATATACATGAAGCCTTTCTATAGGAAATGAGCAACAACTAGATGGTATAATCTCTAAGCTGATGTGGGATAATTCTTTGTTATCTAATTCTGTTAGTCAGAGAGAAAATCCAGAGTCACAATTTCCATTCTTGCTGTCTCATAACAAAGTTGGTTTGGATTCTACTAGCATAGATCCCCAGGTGGATGGATTGGGTTCACATGAAATACATTATCTGGATGAGCATGACAATTTGGAGAGTTGGGTAGACCATATTGCGAATATGGTTGGATCAAACCTTTTTGATGAAATTGTAGAGGAAGTAGTCAAGGAAGAAGGAGAGTTATTGTTAGGAAAATGTGATAATACTTTGCCAACTTCTCTAACAATTATTACAAATGACACACAAGAAACAAATGTGCAGACATTAATGAGTGATGACATAGAAGTTAAGGAGTGCAATGGAGTGTATGGTGCTGATCAGGGAAAACTTTAGTGGTGAATCTTTGCCAATTGGAAAATATTTAAAATCGGGACCTCCAAAAATGGTAAATAATACAAGTTAGAAAGGATGTTGAATCGCCAGAATTTTACAAAAAAATAAATTTGTCTCGATTAATTCGCCAATGCATTATTTTTTAAATGATGCACCATTGGAACTGATTCACCAGTAGTTTATACTGTAATTACAGATATTAATTATATTCGCCATTAATTTTATATTCCTACAATTAGTTTTTTGGAAATATTGCCACTAATAATAATTTACCTTTTCATTTTAGGGATATTTTAGCCTTGAATAGGTTTTTTATTTATTGCCATCGATTAGCTTTTTAATCAAATGGCTGCAAGTCAATTCTGTGACTTTATATGCACGTACCCTTTAAAAAGGTTGTTGAGGCCCGAAATTTGATCTCCATCGTTCATTGTCGCCAATAGTTCATGACATACATCATCATCGTTGTATCGGTGGGACATGCCTAAGTGTCCCACTGATGATGTTCACTCATGCCGATAAGGCTTCCATACTCCACCTGAGGTCCACCAAGGCACATGTACACCACTTGTGTAATTCTTGTGAATCATGAATGGAATCTACAATATTCGCGCCAAGCTCCCGGAAAGACATTTGATCAAAGCTCTGTTTGATCTCCACCATTCACTGTTGCCAATAGTTCATGACATACATCATCATTGTTGTATTGGCGGGACATCCCTAAGTGTCCCACCGATGATGTTCACTCATGCCGATATTCGCTCACGGAATGAACTTGCAACCGTTCGATTTAAAAGCTAATTGATGGTAAAGTTTTCAAGTTTCATTTAGTCTTACTTTTCAAGTGAGATTTTTTAAAAACACTTCATTTGTGTGTGCTCCAATTCATTTTCAAATAGTGAATTTATGTTTGGTGGCGAGGGGCTCTACCCCTTGACCTCGCCTATATCACGACAAGAGTGCGCCGAGGTCGCTATCCACGGACCCCATGAGGGGGCGTTTCCCCCTCGACCTCCACAAGGGGGCTCTGCCCCCTTGACCCCCGCAAGGGGTGCTGCCCCTTGACCCTGCCGGTGGCTGCTGCCTCCGAGCCCCTACTTCAATATTAAAAAAAAATTAAAAAATGGGGGAACTACGCTGACCAACTATGCAAATTTTTAAAGGAGATATTCGCCATTATAATTAATCATTTTAGTGATTATTCACTAGGATTCGCCACTGTGATTATTTCTTTTTACCAATTATTCATTAAGATTCTCCAGGATTTTATAATTGTTTTAATAATGTGCATAAGATTTGCAAGGGAAAATTACTAATTTTTTCAAATAAAAGGAAATATTCGCTAGGATTTTAGACCTTCGCTGAGGTGGGGGTTTCTTAAAGTTATCCTTGGTGCTGATTTTGATTTTTCAAATCACTTATCTGTCAATCAAACTCCTCTTTTATCTTGCAATTAAATCACTTGGTAAGAGAGGTAGGAAGTCAAATGCAGTAAAACTATAGGAGGAGATTGCTTTAGGGATACAGTTGACCTTAGATGGAAACATAAAGAAAATATTGAGGAGAGTAGGATGCTCTCCTCGATTGATATGAAGATTGTCTCTTAGAATGTTAGGGGTATAAATGCCCCTAACAAATGAGCCTAGATCAAACAATAAATTAATTCATTGGGGGTTGATATTATTTTATTATAAGAGACTAAGCTATCTAAGGAAAGTTATGAAAATTTAATTGTCAAGTGGACTATGTGGAAGTCAAGTCATGCTGTTGCTCAAGGAGCATCTAGGGGATTGTTAACTTTATGGAATACTAAGTTTGTACAAATGGAATCCATTACTAATACCCCACATTGGAAATTTTTGTGTGTTACTCATTTTGATTTAACGTTCTTGCTAGTCAATGAGTATGCATCAAACTCAATAGTAGGTAAGCAAAAGCTTTGGAAGGAGATTGAATTAATATTTGAGCAATCAGGGGTTGAAAATTTTGTACTCATAGGAGACGTTAATGCAATATCGTCTCTTCAAGAAAAGATAGGAGGAATCAAACCACCTCATAAGACAGTGGAAGATTTTAATAAGTTTATATATGATAATGCACTTGTGGATGTGCAACCTGAAAAAGGCATGTATACATGGACAAATAAGAGACACAATTTTTTGCAAATTCCTGTACAGTTAGACAAATTTTTAATGTCATCAAATTGGGTAGTAGGCAAGTATGTTCAAATATTAGAAATATTACCATGGTCAATTTCTGATCACTTCCATACTTCCTTAAGTATTGAAGCTACTAATTCACCTCAAAAGTGGAGAGCGTCTTTTAAATTTGAATCAATGTGGTTTAGACATAATGAATTTATGCCATTATTGAAAACATGGTGGATGCAAACATTGTATGAATCAGGCTCTCTCATGTATAGATTCTGTAAGAAAATATAGTTTTTGAGAGGAAAAATTAAACAATGGAATATACACGTGTTTAAAAATATATTCCATCAAAAGGATTTAGTTTCAAAATAGTTGACAGTTGTGGATGAGTAGATTATAAGCTAGGGGCTAACACCACAGTCTTTTGAGCATCAGAGAAGTTTGCAATCAGAATGGGAAGAATTAGTGTTGCATGAGGAATTGTATTGGCGACAAAAATATCGTGAATTGTGGCTTAAAGAAGGTGATAAGAACACTAAATTCTTCCATATGTCAGCTTAGGTTAAGAAAGCTAAAAATTAAGTGTTTCACATTTAGGAAAGTTCATTGAGCAAATGGTTAAATAATGAAGTTGACATACAAAATGAAGGGGATAAATTCTTTTCCAATCTGCTATCTGCACTAATACAACAATTAGATCAGATTGGGGTTGAAAGAGAGGACATGTTACAAACAATCCCTAAATTAGTCATTGAGCTATATAATGCACAACTCAATAAGCCTTTTACTTTGGATGAAGTGAAGGCCGTTGTTTTTTCACTTAAGGTAGATAAAGCTCCAAGACCAAATGGATTTACAACATTATTTTTTCAAAAATGTTGGGACTTCATAGGGAATGACCTTCTCAAGGCATTGGAGGAGTCACAAACTCCTTGTTCCATGATTAAACAATTTAACGTAACACACATTGCATTAATTCCAAAGGTTAAGGATCCTAAGTCTTTTTCAAAATTTTGGTCTATTTCTCTCTACAACACGATTTATAAGATTTTTACCTGAGCAATCTATCTACATTTGTTACCCATCATTCCAAATTTAATCTCAGAGGAGCAAGGTGGTTTTGTTCTAGGCAGGGAGACAATGAAGGGTGCTTTGTTGGCACATGAAGCTTTGCACTCGATTTATTTGCACAAAATCCCTTCATTTATTTTTAAGCTTGACATGTTGAAAGCTTATGATAAAGTGGATTGGACTTTTTTGATGCAAGTATTAAAGAAATTTGGATTTACCAATAGATGGTGTAAATGGGTCTTATCTTGCTTAAAGGGTGCCAAATTTTCAGTAATAATTAATGGTACATCATCAGGTTTCTTTAGTTCCACTCAAGGAGTGAGGAAAGGTGATCCATTATCCCCTTTTTATTTATTATATTGGTTGAAGCTCTAAGCAGGACAATCAAACAATCTCATTCACAGGGGTTGTGGAAAGGCATTGAAATACCATTTACTGAATTGCCAATAACTCACTCTTTGTTTGTGGATGACACATTATTATTTGGTGCAACTCAGATTCAAGAATCCAAGCATATCAAACATGTATTAAATAAATATTCACATGCTTCAGGTCAACAAATAAATGCTAAAAAATAAAAGATTTACACATTTCATATTAAATCAGGTTTACAAAAGAAAATTGTTAATCTTCTTGGGTTTCAAACAACTGAATTACCTTGTAAGTATCTTGGGATTCCGTTATTTTATGGGGAAAACAAAATATCTTATTGGGCTAACATCATCCAAAGTATTCAAATGAGAATAGAATCATGGAAGGGTAGATGGTTGTCACTATTAGGCCAAATATTATTGATAAAATCAGTCATTTATGCCATTCCTAATTACTATATGGCAGTGTTAAAAGCCCCAAAATATGTGATCTTGTTGATTGAAAAGATAATTAGGGATTTTTTATGGAAAGGAAACATAGATAACAAAAAGAAGATCTCTCTTATCTCATTAGAAAACATGTGTGTAGGAAAAATCAAAGGGGGTGTTGGAATACATAATTTGTCAGCTCAAAATCAGGCATTAGGAGAAAAGTTAGTGTGGTACATGTATGCTAAATCACAATCTAAATGGTGTAGAGTCATGCAAGCCAAGTACTTAGACAACATGGATCCAAAGAGAATTTTTACAGTTTCAAACCTGCCACGAGGTTCAACAATGTGGAATTTCTTGGTTGCCTGTAGAAAGGTAATCATACCATTTCTTACTTGGGAAATTCAAGATGGTTCAAAAGAAAAGTTTTGGGAAGATTTGTGGGGAGGTCATGCACCTTTAAAAATAGTTCATAATTGATGCAGGAGCATCCTTGGTTCTTTGCAATCCTGCATCAACCTTGTTTAGTTCTTGTTCAGTTCAAGTTGGAAAATTCAATATATCTTCATATTTGCTCACCAGGCCCTGTGGATCAATGTTTTCATCATGAAAATTTTCATTTTCCTTATTCCAAGATTTCAGTTCGATTGGATCTTTTCCGGAAAGTTATTGCTTTCAGATTAAGTGACAGTTTCTGGAACCGACACCAGAATAATTTCAAACCTAACGGCTAGTTTGATCTCTTGTGGATCTTTCCCATAACTTGAAAATCCTTGTGAGGTGTTTCAAATTATTCTGTGGAGTGACCTCGACCTTAATTTTAGGTCCACACTTCATCTTATGCACTTGTCGAGGAGAAATTTGAATTTGAGGCCGACCTATTCATGCACATGTTACATTTCCTTCATCGGGGATTGTAATGATCTTTGGCTAATGCGAATGATTGTAGATCTTGAATGTGATATAAATTATTGTAATAAATTATTAGGATGAGAATTAGAAGGAATATGGGATTTGATCTATAAGATTTTAGCTCACATTAAGGAGCATGTAGGAATATTGTATTTTGAGCATGTTATATCAGGCCTGTGAGCCCAATCTGTAAATCCGAATGTTGCTGGCTATATGTAATTGAAATTTTTGATAATAAGAATGTTTGAATCTTCATTTTCCTCCATATTCTGAGTGGCTTCTATTGTGTAACTATTTCTGCATGGTCCAGACTATTCTCTTTGAGGACCCTCCTACCGTGACTGCACCAATAATCTACAAGATATTCAAAATCTAGTTAGTACAAGTTGGGGTGATAAAGTAAGTGATTATTTTGAAAGCATAGATGATTGTAATGGGAAGGTAAAGTGGAAAGATGTATCTGCTATTGATTGTCCACATAGACATAAAGTGGAATTTATGGGCATAATAGGTGAGAAGAATTTCTATGTATCAGGAAGGGAGGATAAGTTGTTATGGGCCCCATAAAAAATTGGAAATTATACAATGAAAATGGGTTATAAGGAAATAATGAGTCATTTGGAAAGTATCAATCCACAAAGATCCTTGACCTTTTGTTGGGACTCCTCAGTACTTCCAAAGGCTGGTTGTATTTCATGGCTGGCCATTAAAAAAAGAATTTTGACAAGTGATAGGCTTGCCAAACTTGAGATAACAACTCAATTTAACGATGTACTATGTGAAAATGATATGGAAGAGGTAAATCACCTATTTATTCATTGTCCTTTTGCATCTCATTGTTGGTCATTTATTAAAAATAAATTAGGTTGGTATGATCCAATGCCAAAAAATTTGTGGGACTTATTTTTAAGATGGCCAATATTGTATAAATTTGCATTGTTTGCTTGCATATGGAGAGTGATTCCTTCTGTAGTTTTGTGGACCATTTGGTGGGAACGAAACAAAATAATTTTCAGGAATGAAAAAATGACTGCTGATTAAGTATTGGAGAAATTGGAGTCTTCAATATTAGAGATATCAAACATGCATGTTCGAAAGACAAAACATGTTGGATCATTGTTCACAGATTGTGATTCAAAGGTTATTCAGAGGTGGAAAAAGATTGTTCTGCCATTCAAAGGAAGTTTACACCAGAATCCAAGTCACAAATTAGATAGAAGAAAAATTCTTTGGGCTCCACCTATCGAAGGGTATTTCAAGTTAAACTTTGATGGTGTTTCACATGGGAATCTAGGTATGTTAGGGGCGAGGATTATAATAAGAGATCACAAAGGTTTTCTAGTTTCAGCAAAGTCAATAAAACTCTTGAATGGAATAAATAATGTTGCAGAAGCACAAGCTTTACTTCATGGCTTGCAACCAGCATATGTCTTGAAACTAAAAGACTTGTAAATTGAAGGTGATTCATTAATTATTGTAAATGCCTGTAAGAAAAAAAAGATCTTTTGTTGGAAAATAAAATATGTGATGCAACAGGTATGGAAGCTGTTGGAAAAGTTCAGGACTATGCAGATAAAACATATGCATAGGGAAGGTAACCTAGTGGCAGATAAATTTGCAAATGCTGGGTGTGAACAAATTCAGAATGAGCAGATTTATGGAAGTAATATGCAATATATAACACATGAATTAAAAAATGTTATTGAAACATAAATAATTAGATGCTAGCAAGATGGTTTGGAGGTAATGTTAAGCACGTATATTAGAGCATTTTATCTATATTAAGAAAAAACTTAGCAAAATGAAGATTTTTAAGGTGATGCAATGCTTTTTTATCTTGAAGGCTCCTAGTTATATTGAATTTTAAATGGTAAAAGGATTTAGAGACATGCTAAAGCTGGAAAGATAAGGGGAGTTTAAAAAAAAATAAAAAAATATAGGGGCAACGCCAATGAATATTGTTTAAGCACATGTTTATTTCTACAAAAAGTCATCAATTTCATTGTACAACAACAACCAGGTCATTACTATTTTGGCTAAACATTATCCTCTATCGTGCATCAAATCTATGCAAAACCTTGTTTTGTATCTAAATCAATCTTGTTAAGTACATAACAAGTATATCTTTCAGAACGGAAACCTGGAATGACATGTGTAAAATCTGAGACAATATCTCACCATTATAATCGACACATGGAGAATGTATACTTCACGTGATTAGCTATGATGTAGATCAATTTTCTCAAAGTTAATAAAAAATATCATCTCATTAACCGTACAAAAGGTATGTTTTTAACTAACAAGTGTTGAGTGTATGCAAGATTAAATACATGGGACATGACCTTTGCATTTACATCATGATATCAAGTAATTTCAAGAGTGGATTAGGACATTTTTGCATGTGGCAGATTCCAATATGTTTCTACTTTTTTGTAAAAAAGTTGAGTTCCTTATCTATTAAAATGCATGGAACTTGTAATCTATTCACATTCTACAAAGGTGGTTGTAAAATGGAAACCTCGTAAGGAATTAAAATCAAGCACAATATGGATTACTGGTTTCCTTTTTATCACATGTGATGCATGGACAATTAAAATAGAGAGTTGGGTGTCTTTTGTGTTTTGGGTGTCTTTTTGGAGGGTATGCTTTCTGCTCAAAAGGAGTTTATATGTTTTTTTCCCCCTATTCACAGTGTGGTTAGTGGTGCAATCTATTAAGGAACTCTTGATATAAGTTTTAGATTTGAGGTTTAGTATTTCCACAAACTTGTATTTTCATTCCGTCAAGGGTCTTGGTGTTATAAATTTTAGTTCACGGGTTCAGTGTTTTGACTTGTATTTACATTCTATCAAGGGACTTTGTGTGATAGTTTCAGTTCAATGGGTATGTGTGTAAAGGTGGCTTCTGGGTAGTGTTGATATACTATTCAAATCTGGGTAGTGCGTTCATGAGGTGGCATCTTGTTTTCTTAAGATTTTTTGCAATCACTGCCGCTTTTTTGCAATTACTTCAAATTTCTCTGCATAACAAAATCATCATGGAATTTATTCCAAGAAATCATAGAGCCCCATTTCCTATACAAGAATGGGAGTTGCCATTTTCCAAAGGGTTGGATAGAGAACATCTGTCACATATCTTCAAAGCTAATTGCTTATTTGTGTTTAAGTGCTTGAAAAATTTGATAGGAGATGACATTTTATATCTTGCAGCTCAGAGATTGATATTTCCTTCAGACCTGGTGTCAATATTTGTCCCAAATGTGTTGGATTTAAATCCAAACTATCAAGATATGCAAAAACTTGCAAATGAAGTCATCGACGAAGTATTCTTGCAGGATAATTCTCTACTTAAGAGCATACATAAGTATAATTTATGGAAATGTAAAGCATACGTGGGTGGGATATTTCCCAAACACTACTTACATCACAAGGTTTGCTACAAAAATATATACATTGCAATGAAAACATCATTGGAGTATGATTCATTGAGCCACTTGTACAAAGCACTAGCTCACCATCATTTTGAAGTGGGGGACAATATGGAGATAAGCTTCAAAGAAAATATCATGCTCAGTCATTTCTCCTAACACACCATTGTCATCAAGTAGACAATGCCATGAAACAAATTGAAAAATAGAAGGAAGTGATGGAAATTGTAGAATCACAAGCTGAGCAAAGTAACTTGAATGCACATCAGATCAAGCCATGTCCACAAATTCCAGACATGAACATTACAACTAATTCTCAATCAATTTTTCCAACACATCAGATAATGCAAAAAGGAGAAAAGGTGGAAAGTTCGTCTATAGACAATTCTTGATTACAATATAAATATGCATATATGTTACTAAATAGAAGCATATAGTCAACATATAGTCAACTATTTTTTTGTATCAAACAAGTTGACATTTTGTATTCACTACATATCTAGGTTTTCTCTATCACAACAATGAATTTTGTCAAAGCTGAACTTTGTAACTACTGCATATCTGGGTAATTTTGATTACAAATATGCGAAGTAGATATGATGGACTTGAAAGTATATTTCTAGTCAACATCAATGTTATTGTAACCTTTTATATTATTATATAAACATAATTAGTCAGCTTATAGCCTTTTATTTAAAAAACAAAGTTAAATATTATTATTATTTATCACGTAGAATATTATTTGTATGTTCATGTTTCAAGTTTTGTAGGTTAGGTAAGAAACCAAACCATAATAGAGCATGTCTAAAAGTTAGTTTTTTTGGTTGTATGAATGATAATAAAACACACATGAATCCACATTCTCCATCTTTTAATGTCAAATTCCTTATTTTATGCTATTTATGCTTTTGAACGTAGTTTGTCAATTCTATAATTTAGGTTCTAGTAGATTATTATTTTCATTCCTAACCTATATTAATGTAATACAAATTTAAAATAGCTTAAATTTTATATTAAACCATGCACTACAACCTCTCCATTAATTATTATATTACACCATGCACTACAACGTCTAAATTAATTATAAGTTTGGTTAAGTTATAATATTATTGTGTCTAAAGAATTTATCTTCTATGAAAACTATAAAGCTTATAATTCCCCTTGTGAGATATTTAGGAAGGACCACATTTGTTTGTACTTAAAGAAATATGATAAGGATTTATTTCTAGTTCATATGACAAGAAATGAAGTAAACAATGAAGTAAAAAAAAGCTAGCAAGTGAGAATGCTAGGAATAAATAAATAAAACTAGAAGCAAGAAGATGTGCATATGTGTAACTTGATTGCTTGTTTGGTTAGATGCGTGCATGCAACTTTTTTAAAAGCATGATTTTACAAACAATTATAAAACCTTAATCAAGAACATGATTAAATAGTAAAAATTGCTTAGAATCAAGTAGTGTGCTTATGGTTATCATTGCATAGTTAATGAACTGATAGATATCATTATGGAATGAGCAACAATAAACTAGAAAGCCAAAAAACTGTAATTTATTTTACCTAATATTAATTTTGTATAAACTAAAAAATATATAGAGCAACACAAATTTACAACAATTTCTACACACTATAGTGATAATGATAATACTCATGCACCACAAGCCCGTTTAATGACAATGGTAATGTTCACGAAGTCTAATTAGGTTATAATATTTTATCACTTTGTAAAGATGCTAAATAAAAATAGGATTGTGTTTAAGGTGTATTCTATGTAAAATATGAAGCATCTAATTCCTTTAATGGGATATGTAGGTATAGCCACATTTTTTGGCACTCCAAGGAATAATATTGAGGTTTGTTACAAGGCATCCATTGAAATAGGCATATATAATGAGTTGTTTATAGTAGAATTAGTTTTTCCATAGTGAAGGAAGATGATTTATAACATTTATATAATAAATTTTATTTAATTTATAATTTATCATCAACGAAAAATACATTATGTATTTTTTATGTCAAATAAATATGTTTTAATATCTATATTAATATAAAGAATTACTTAAAATCTATGATTATGTTTAAGAAGTTATCTTCAAGGTGAACTACATAATCCCTAAATCCCTATATGTTATATTTAGGAAGGGTTGCATTTGTTGGTACTTCAAGGAATAAGACTAAGGTTTGTTATAGAGCATTTATAAAATATGCCTAAATTTTATTTGCATATATAATACAAATTATTTACTTTACAATTTATAAACATTAACGAACAATATATTTCTAGATTATTTTTTATCAAATACATATGTTTTAATGTCTCCATTAATGTAAAGGCTTACCTAAGAAAATAGATTATGTCTAAAAAGTTTTCTTTTAGGAAAATTATGAAGCTTTTGATTTCCTTTATGAGACATGTATTCAATACCACATTTGATAGTACTTTGAGAAATGCAATTCAATTTTGTTACAAGGAATCCATTTGCAATTATTTTAGTAGATACAATACAAGTTTCTCATACTAGGCATGAGTTTTTCACATTATATGAAGATGATTTTCAATATTTATATAATACAAGTTATTCAATTTATAGTTTCAACATTGTACATTTTTATTTTATTTTTTACCAAATACATATGTTTTCATATCTATATTAATGTAAAGACTTACGCAACTAGAATTGTGTTTAATAATTATTCTAAGAGAACTACAAATCCTCTAATTGCCTTTATATGATACAAAAGTAGGGTAAATTTGTTGATACTCTAAGGAATATGACTAGGGTTTGTTACATGACATCCATCAAGATATGGCGATGAATTTTTAACATATATAACACAAGGTTTTTTTTTTACAACATAGAAATATTAAAAAAATATAGATTATTTTATTTCAAATGCATATGGTTTAATGTCTCCACTACTGTAAAGACTTAAAAATCTAGGTTTGTGTCTAAGAAAATAATGAAGCCTCCAATTCCCATTTTGGGATATATTGACATGACCATATTTGATGGTACTTTGAGGAATAGGAATGGAGTTTATAACATTAATGAATAATACATTTCAATATATATATATTAATGTCTTCATTTATTTAATATTTAACACTATTGTAGCTATTGTGATGCCTTAAAGACTTTTGAATACTATTGGGGTTTGGGTGATATTCACCTGTAGAGAGTCCTTGTAGCAAGAGTTTGCTTACATATTTGATTATGGTGATATGCACTAAAGTTACAAATGATTCTATATCACAAGCATAATGATTTACATATGATAATGACATTGTAGGTTTTTTGGTACATCATATATGTTGGTTCACATGTATTGGTGTTGTGACAATAACTCCAACACATTTAGAAAAGAATTCACAATCATATATGAAAGAAAATGTTTGTTGGAACATGAAAAATGATGTAAGAGACACTTGTGGTAGAACTAGAATTCATGTAACAAAAGCTAAGAGAAGTATAATATTTTGGAGGGTGGCACAAGATAATGCAAATAGACATGAGTAATGTTATGTCAGTGTGAGTTTTCACAAGTGAGGAGCTAGTGGTCATGGTTATAAGAGAAAAATATATGTGTATTGATAGTGTTAATTTTGTAACTATTGATTCATAGTGTGCAATAGTGGTAGATTATACAAGGTGATTATCCACTATTGACATCACACTTGGTGATTTATGTAGAATGATGACATCATGTATGATCAAATTATTGTTGTATGACTCTTAGTGTTCCACATGTTGAATAATTAGGTGGTGGATACTAGAAATAAGGTTACTTTGTTATACATGCTAAAAGGAATAACATTAGATTTTACATTATTGATATAGACACCTAAAAATATCTAGCACATTCTTCTAAATTGATCATTTCCCATCATCATCACTTCTCACCCCTTTCATGACTACTAATTAAATAATTTTAAATAATTTGACTAAACTAGTCCATTTCCCACATTAATTAAATAATTTTTAATTATTTAATTGATTCATCACCTTTAATTAAATATTTTTAATTATTTAATTAACCAGTCATTTCCCTCATCTACTTTAATTAAATAAATTTTATTATTTAATTAATTTCCAATTATTCTTCCATCTCCATAATTAAATCTTGTATTATTGTTTTATCCACATAATTAAATATTTTTTAATTATTTAATTAGCTAATTATCCTTCTAAAATTGAATAAATTATTTTAATTTATTTATTTTGCACATTCCTCTAAAAATAAATAAAATCATTATTTTATTTATTTCTAAATATAAAAAATCCTATATTTATTCTTACAAAGCTAAGTTTAGAGACCAAGGCTAAATTTAGTGATCATTGCTAAAATTAGTGAGTTGACTGTTCCTTCAACCTTTCTTCACTCTCACTCACTCCACTTCATTTCTCCATGTAGCCTCATGCACATTCTTCCTAATCTCTCATCAATCCTTATCCATCAATCTCATTTCACATCTCAAATTGTTGATATGATATTCTTGAAAGCTATAAAACATCCACCATTTGATCATTCAATCCCTCAAATTTGCAAACAAGCCATACTAAAAATTTCATCACTTTTTCTTAACAAGGTTATGCTAAGGATTTATGAGCAATCCACATATCATCATAATGACATATTTTTTAATACTTTATAATGGAGTAAGTCTAGGCATTTTTAGTGGAGGTAAAAGTAGATTAAATTAGCTTCATTTATATTATTGCTTGCTTTCATTTTCATGTGCACATGCTCTATTGATATTATGTATATTTGATCATTAAATTTATATATTTGATTATTACAATTGTCTCCTATTATATCATCAAATTGATTGATCATTCAATTTGTATTCCTATTCACATTTGGTATGTAAATATTAGAGCAATTAAAAGAGTATTCTATAGATTTTTTTTTTTTTAAGGTTCCAAAGACCAAACTATATTAGAAATGACATTGATTCTAAATAGTATAACTATGAACATCTTTTGGTGGTGGGTTTTCTATTGAAAGTGTTTTCCATGCAAAAATAAATGTTGTGTAATCTTGTGGTTGCATGTTGTTACATTTACTTTTGTACATGTTAGATAGATTTTGTGGGTGTTGTGACTATTATCTAAATAGATAATCTTAAGTTTTCATCATCCCAATATATTAGTCATTGCAAAAGGGGTTAAAATCCTCAATATTTGGTATTAGAGTGCAAGGTTGTTGTTTGGGTGGTTACTAATTCATTGGAGTGCAAAACCTAATGTGTGTGGTGTTGAACCCTGTAATGGTTATTGTGTTGCATTTTGTGTATAAATAGAAAGAAAGGAAGACATTGAAAGATTTAATGAGAACCTAAAAAATATTAAATCTATGGATAGCATGTGAAGATATAAAATTGACAAATTCCATTGTCAAAATTTTGAATGAGGGAGGAGATTCTAGTGGAAAGAGCTCAATAGTTTATAGTATCCAATTCAACCAAACCCTTAAGGTATGTTTGATAAAAACTAGGTAAAGCTAGATAAGAAGCTAGGAGTACAATTCAATTATCTTTATCAAAATTTTTATTGATCAATGTGTTGAGGAAAAGACTAAAAGTTCATTGTGGAAGAAGATATGATATATTAGTCTAAGAGTTTAGTTCATAAGTTTTTTTTGAATAATAAGGTATATTATATAAAAATGGGGGAGGGAGACTTAATTATTGATCAATTGAATAGATTAAATATGACTTTAAGTCAACTTGTGTCAATAGGAGTCAAGATGGATGAAGAGGAAAAATGCATTGTGTTAGTTTATTCTTTACCCAAATTCATGGGGAAATATTATAATTTCTATTAGTAATGCTACATCACTTACACAAAATGTTAATGACATTTTCTAAGAGAGGAAATTAGGAAAAGGTCCATGGATGGTAATTATTTTGATGTGTTAATTGTTATAGATGGGTCTATGGAGAATAATGGTAAGGAGAATAGAGATAAGATGTCTCAAGGTTAAGATAGGTCTAAATCTCATTGTAAGTCTAAACTAAAATTATGGATTGTGACAAGAAGGGATAATGTCTAAGGTCTATCAAGTGTCCTTGTAGCTGAAGGCATGATAGTTCGGTTTGAAAGGAGGAAGTTGACACACAAGCTGATTATGAAGCTAGTAAGGATGGAAAACATATGGGATAAGGTTCTAAAGACACTAAGGGAACTTCCATTAAGATGAAAAATATATGAGGAGAAAAAATTACACCACATGGGTCATGAGCTAGAATGCCAAATCATCATCAAACTTACAGTATCAACCCATACAATTTTGAGTACTTGCATCACATATAGGAACTAGACCTCAAATTATTACATCAAATATACTCATATGTAAAAAACTAGAATGCCAGCTTCTAATGAGAATACACCCATAAAATACATCTCTAAACATTCAACACAATATACTCCTAAATTATCAATTGCAAAGATTTAAAATTCTTAAAAACACAAAATACAAATTTTCATATTAAAATATTCACCACAATTGCCTTATTTCTCCTAATTATTTTCAAAATAATAATAATTAAATACCTTCTATTTATTACACTCTTATTACACTAAATTTTTTTCATCTTCCAAAAATCTTTCCAATCTCACACTTAAGTTATTTTGTACAAAATAAATGTAAAAGAAACTGTAAGATATATCATTTTTTTTTTGTTTTATCTTCCACAAATCTTTCCTATCTCACATTTAAATTATGTTTTCAAAATAAATGTGAAAGAAACTTTAAGATATATCATCCCATTTACTGAACACCATACAAATTTCTTTGTTTCTTCTTACGTATTTTTCAAACTCAAAACCTCACTTCCCTTTGGATTGCCCTAATATAGAACTTGTACCTTATAAGTCAAAAATACACTATAATAACTGCATTATGATATGATCTCCATGTACTTTCAAGTTACTTGGAATGAAGAATCACCTTACACGACTGGAAATTATTTAAAAATGATGCGGCTAATCTCCCAATAAAATGACATGATATAGGCATGATAACATACAGAAAAACACAAAAAAATACATAGAAACATACATAACATAATGGGACAACGTAGTGTGGGGCCCACCAATACAAGGGATAAAAGTGATGAAATCGAAAAACGAGAGGAAATGTTATAGTGACGAAGAGGAGGAGATAACAATGGCATCAGTAAAAGTTTCTCACCTTTCACCGCTTGTCAGCATTGCGGGCGAGCTTTTCCATTTAATTCATCGACATTGTGGCTTTCACAAGAAGACATCATTTTGTTTCAAGTCTGTGTACCTATTGTCATTAGAAGCTGATGTGGGTAAAAGGTGTTCTAAATTGTAATAAATATCATTTCTCAAGAAGATGCATTTAAATCGATAATGCACAAACTAATGATAGGTTGGAAAATACTTTGTGTTTTGGGTTTTTTCATTCTACAAGTTGAAAGCTAAAGGTTGGAGAGCACGAGGTGGATTTTCTAGTGGGGGATACAAAAATAGACCAAATTGAGGTGAGGGGTGACTAACTAATTGGGGAAATGAGATCTCATTCTAAAACGAGATCCTATTTCATAAAAGCTTAATTTTTTTAATCTTTTATGAAACAGGATCTCGTTTTTTAAAATTTAAATTTTGGGTTGGGATTGTGCTTTGTTTTTTGGTCCAGGAAAAGGCTTGGGGACCTGGTTTGACTTTCAACTTGAAGGTCATGTTAATGTCACAAGAAAAGAGTGACTTTGGAAATATGTCTAAAGACCTTTTTTATAGAATTTTTTGATGAAATTAACTAAAGGGTTTTTAAAACAATATGTGGGTTGCATGTTTCATAACTCCTCGTGTTTTTCAACTTGGAATTTTATTAACAAAATTAATTTATCAAAAATATTTTATTATTTACATAGTATGAATGTAATGAAAGGAACCTTTAAAATTATTAAGAATTTATAGCTAGAGTAAAAATTGCATTTCAATTTCTTCATATGATTGAAAAAAATGCACAAAATAATTGCAAAATGGAAAACACAATGTGGAATGTTAGTTATTTCATTCTACATGTTTAAATCTAAAGGGTAGAGAGAATGGGGAGGAGTTGCAGGCAGGGATACATAAAACTAAGAATATTGACCTAAGGGGTGACTAACCAATTGGGTTGTTATGATTATAGGGTTTTATAATAGTTTGTGGCTTGCTAGTTTTATAACACCCAATTTTTTCTAACCTACAATTATACATAGATAGTATTATTGTAATGAAAAATAATTTTTTTATTTAGAGAGTATGAATGTAATGAAAGGCACCTTAAGAGTTTATCACAATTATTAGGTAGACTAAAAATTGTGTTTCAATTTCCTCATATGATAGTAAAATAAAACAACTTAATAATTGCAGGTTGGAAAACATAATTTGGGTTGTTAGTTATTGCATTCTTTATGTTCAAAGTTAAAGGGTGGAGAGCATGGGGAGGAGTTGCAGGTGGAGGATACATAAAAATAACCAAATTGAGCTAAGGGGTGACTAACCGATTGGGTTACTACATGTAGAGGGTTTTACAATAGTATGTGGGTTGCATGTTTTATAACACCTAATGTTTTCTAACCTCCAATTATACATAGAAAGTATGGTTGTAATGATTTTTTTTTTATTATTTAGACATTATGAATGTAATTAAAGGCACCTTCAAAATTTATAACAAGTCTTAGGTAGACTAAAAATTGTGTTTTGATTTCCTCAAATGATGGTAAAATAAATGAACTGAACAATTGTTGGTTGGAAAACACAATGTGGGTTGTTAGTTATTTCACTCTTCATGTTCAAAGTTAAAGGGTAGAGTGCACAAGGAGGAGTTGCAGGTGAGGGATACATAAAATAACCAAATTGACTTGAGGGGTGACCGACCTATTGGGTTGTTACATGTAGAGGTTTTTACAACAATGTGGGTTGTAGGTTTTATAACACCCAGTTTTTTCCAACCTCCAATTATACATAGACGGTATGGTTGTAATGAAAACCCTTTCTTATTTAGACATTACAAATGTAATGAAAGGCAGATTCAAAATTTATAACTAGTTTTAGGTAGACTACATTTTTTATTTTAATTTCCTCATATGATGGTAAAATAAATGCAATGAATAATTGCAGGTTGGAAGACATAATGTAGGTTGTTAGTAGATGACTTTATGAAACCTGCACGGATTCCAAACATCTCATTTATTTAATGTTACATAAATTCTACTTTTCAGACCATTTAGGTTAGGCTGGTACAACAGTAATACTTTCTACCTTGAAGAGAAGAAAGGTACACAAATGTTTTGCTAAAGACCTCATATGTTCATTCAAACAATGCTATAGAAAGAATTTTCAGTTTATTACATGCAATTGTTTTACAGAAAAGTGAAATTGTTTTCAAACTTTGCATAAAATAGCTGTTATATTCATTGCAAAAGAATATGTTCATAGGTTTCCCACACAAGCCATGGGAATAATTTATATGATACAATAGGAAAAGGAGATTGAATAACTAAAAAAAATGACATATAAGAGAGGAGGGATTCATCATTGTTTGAATGACAAACCCCACAGTTGATCAACTTCATCTTTAGTCCCTCCTCAAAGTTCTATTATTGTCTGCATGAGGTACCTGAAAGGGTTAAAAGGAAGTGTGTTAGAGCCTGGGATTCCAACACTCTTACATACTAAACAAACATGCATTGAATCTGTTTCTTATTAAGCATCATATCAAAAATTCAAAGATAAAAGCATCTCAAGATCAGATACATCAACATCATGATGATTCAAGAAATAAAATAATCATCTAGTAATCATAAGAAGCTTTGGAATTCTTAGTTTTTCTAACATTTTTCTGAATGTGTGGGTACATGTCAAGAACCATTGCAAGATAGTTACATAACAACTTATGAGAATTACACCATGTGGAGGAAATGTGGCTCCCACAAGGGTTGATCCCAACATGCTCAAAGGAACAATAGTAGTAGTGTATGCAATGAAAGAAGTCTTCTCCATATATTTCAAGATATAGTTCATTGTGGGACATTCACATGAAGCGACCATTACCAAATTAGATACAAATTTGAATGAAAATGAGAGCTACAACCACACATGTGACAAATTCCAATCAAAGATCAAAAGAAGGCAGTAAAGTGCTCAAGGATGTTTTAATAGTCAAGTGAAGGCATGACAGAGCTCAACCATGCTACACCATGGATGCCAGAGGTGTGGAAATTTCTGAATGGTCATAGGAAGAAATGGATAGTCATCAACAATGTGTTGTTATTATGATGAAAGGGAAGTAATCACTACTTAGGAAACAAGGTGGAAAATCTCACAATACAGTGTCTTGAGGATAGTGAATAAGTGAATGCTTCCACAGGGAATGGCTATGAGTAACAAGGTGAATGCCTGCAAGTGACAATCAAATCATGAAAATTGAAGAAACAATATATGAATATCATTCAAGTATTAAAGGGGCATCCAACAACATAGAGTAAAAAATGTCATGAGGTTGATTTTATAAAGAATGTAAAGAGAATACACAATGACCATTCTAATGATCATGATCATCTCTATCAATAAGTTTATGTAGTTTTAGATATCAAAGCAGCAATTATAGTTTGGTATCTTGATATCTCACATGGGTATTGAAAGCCACACTGTCCACATTATCTCACAAACCCGTTCATTACAATCGACAATGGAAATATACAACATGAAAGCCCTAGGGTTTCAAAATGCAAACCCTCGAGTATAGAGAAAAATGATTAAATCCCATAAACAAAAGAATAAATAAAAGAGATTAGCAACAATCTTTTGAGGATTGTACTGACACAAATCACTTACAAAGGAAGGAAAGTCCATGAAAATTCAGCATAAGCACAACTAAATGAAGGTAATATGGTAGTCATAATGAGACAAGGCCTACAATTAAGATAAAATTTGTTTTCACTGAGATATAAAAGAAGGCATATGTAGGAGCAATCAATGATAGTCATAGCATACAATGCAGAGGATAGTCATCATAGCAACATTTTTTCTATTCTAGTTTCTTGTGACAAGAGCCATTCATTTGGCAACGAGAAGAACATATATCCTCTATGGTATATTGGCTATGAAGAATGCCAAAAAATAGATTAAAGAAAGGTTTTGCATGTAGTCCAAGAGTGAAGCTATAGTTTTTATTGAGAACAACTTTATTAGTAATGTTACTTCTAGCTAAGAAGGACCAATATTGAACAATAAAATAATTTCAAAATGCTGGTACCTTTATCGAATAATGGGTTAAAAAACTAAGTTGAAATACATGAACATGTTTGTGAAGCTTGCCAAGTGAATGGAAAAATGCACAATGTTAAGTCACAAGAAGTATATGACAATTCTTAGCATAGTAACCATAAAATCAAGTGTTAAGGAACAATCCAAATAAAAGAGCCTGCCTATATAGTGGAATAAGTCATGAATCTTGAAAAAGGTCAATGCATACCATAAGAGACTGATGATAAAAAATGATTTGACTTCAGTAATGAAAAGATAGTGAAGGCCATTTTTTTTGGAGGGCATAAAATTCATTCATGGGTTTCTTTCTCCTACAATATTAATGCTCAAAGGGTGAAACAATCATACATCTATGGAAGCCACAAGCTAAGGAAAACATGACATGAAGATCATATTGTTAATATGTGGGAGGGGAGATATGAGTTTGCTGTGTAAGACCCCTCAGTTTTGCTCTTTTGACAGAACAGTGTTCTGTTGGTTATGCCTTATTTTCTGTTAAGTGCTATGACTTAGAGCTCAGTTGTTATTTGATCGCTATCTGTAAAGTGATGTGAATGTTGTATTTTGATGTGATGGTATTTTATTATGATGTTATCATTATGGCATGCTTTAGATTAGCATTGTGAACATTTTCATTAATGATGTTAGATACGCCAGTAAGTAATATTGTATTGGTGAAGGAGAAAGATTGCACCACTCGCTCGTGAGCGGCCTGCAATTCCATGATTTCCTCTTCACAGTGTGTTTTGATTATGACATATATATGCATGTGGATACATTTTGTGTTCGTAGGTTGACAGGTACCGGACATCGACTCCACCTGGCTTCACAGGTGTGAGCATGTCCATTGCTCAATGGTATTCGATTGGGAGATAGTAGCTAGGTTTTGCGTGCCAAGTCATCACCCTAGTCTTAGTGTGTCGTCTGGTGTTAGTCGAGTTATGTTGCTTTTATGATTGATCATCTTGCCTGGATTTTATTTAATTGCAAGTTAAAAAGGGTAATTATATGGCTGTATGCATTTAACTTGTGAAATTGAAATTGATCTGGTATTATGTTAATAACGTAATTTATTTCATTAATTAATTTAATTTAATTAAAAAATAATTTAATCTTGGATTAGATTAATTAATTAATTAATTGAATTGATTGTGTTGAAATTGGATAAGTTGATTTTAAAATTTATTATGTGAAATTAAAAATTAAGAAAATGAATTAAAAGTCAATTTAGAAAATTTAAATTCAAAAATTGAAAAATTAGATATTTCCTATTCTGTTTTCAGAAATTGATTACAGTGGTTGAATGAGATATTTTTTGTTTTTGAATTTTAAATGATTAATTTTAAACTGAAGAAACAATATTTATTTCTTAAATCAATGTATTTATCATTAATTAAATGCAAGTAGGGAGATTAGATTATTATTGTTAATTCCTCTTTTTCTTGAAAAAAAATGTATTTAATTCAATTTATTTAATGCGGAAAATTACTGAATGTAATGAGGAAATGGATTTAGAATATCCAAAGGTAGTTTCTTTCAATTGCCTTCAATGAACATTTCCTTCGTGTTCTTGTTTGGGAAGTGGGTTGAAAATGTCTTTGATCTGTAAGTCTTCTAGAAGACCCTAGAGGTTAGGGGTTTTCGTTTGTGATGTCAACCCATTGTGAAATTCCCTTGGGTAGTGCATGGTGTCTGGTCAGTGTTTAACCCCGTTTCCATGAACGGGGATGTTTGCACCTCCTATGGAAGGAGTGGTTTATGTGACTTGTGCCTTCTTGTAAGGAGTGGTTTGTTATTCTGTGACCTCCAGTGTTTGGAGAGGGTTTTATCTTATGTTGCCTCCTGAGGAAGGAGTGGTTGTGATATCTTTCGTGTTGCACTTTGTACCCTTGGTGTTTGGATGGTATGTGTGTTGTCAAGTAGAAGAGTGGCTTCCGTAGGGGCCAAAGCTCGGAAGAGGTAAACTGGGTAACTTACGAAGGTGGTTTAATCAAGTGATAACTAAAACAAAACTTAGAAGATTAGGTGGTACTTCTCACTAATCAAGATAATTATGCCTCACTCATAGACACAAGGGCTCGTTTAGAATTGGGATGAGTGGGAAGGCTTGGAATGGGAAGGTCATCTGTCTTGTCTGTACGAAAGGTATTTGATTCCGCATGAGTGAGTATGGGGGCTGGGAATTCGGTAGAGGCCACCAGGATAACCCATAGTGGGGGCCAGAGCCTAGGAAGAATTCCTAGAGGATAACCCATGACGAACTATGTGATGACACTCTATCTAGGACAACAGTTGGTACTTGTTTATTGTGGGTATGGTTTCCTTAACATACCTATTGTGACCATCATTGGTATTCAATTATTATGTGTATGGTTATCTTAACATACTTGATCTGCTTTATTTCTGGAAGCAATGTGACCATGTAGGGTTGTGCTTGTGTGGTACTTGTGATGCTCTTGAGTTGTACTTGTGATGTGCTTGTGTGGTACATATGATTGGATGTGTCAGTTTGGTTCAGTTATGATTTAGCCAATGTCTAGGGATGATGGTCTTGGCTAGGATTCCTTGTTACTATCTCCTAGCATGGGGGGTGGGCCTTTGGGTTACACTTGGTTGGGTGGCATGCACCTAAATCCGTTGGGTTCTTTCTTCATGTTTAGGTGGACGAGACTTCCAGTTGGAGAGCTCGTGGGATTCAGTTTCAGTTCTTGCTTTATTTCATTTCAATTGATCTTGTATTATTTTACCCCTCATTTGTTATTGAGGTGGAAAGTTGTAACTGTAACCTTATTTATTGGACTTGCCTCATTCAGGGAATGAGAGTTGTAATTGTAATATTTAATTATGGTTAAATAAAATTGAGGTTATCTAGTATTCTTGATGTATTTATCTTGTATGGAATGTATGCGTACTTATTATCTTGTGTAGATAAATGTTTGGGTTTCATTTATGTTGTTGTGGGTTATAAGTAATCTCAGTCTCGTAACCTTAGGGGATGTTTGCAATGGGAAGTGAACTTGCATGTTTATTGTACTTAAACAAAAAATAAATTAGCCTGTTTAAGTAGTTGTTTGCGACTTCCTCTAGGGTTGTGTGGCGGGGCGTTACACATGGTATTAGAGCCTAGGTTTAAACATTGGGTTCTCTGGGTACATTAGTGCCCATTGTGTTGTCCTTGTGAATTGTTAGTGGAGTTGTTAAGTGATCACGTGTTCATGGCTTTTACCTTAGCATGATTTACTTTGTGGAAAAGAGTACCGTGAAAGAAACCTGATAAGAGGCTATGTTTGGAAAGTCTGATACATATCCCATGGGTTATTGAATTGGATGTTCCTATGGGATTAGGTATGTAGTAGTACCCCTGTAAATGTGAGAAACCAACAATTGTATCTTGTTTGTGAGTCATGGATACACTATGGGTCATGTGGATTACGTGCTCATTCCGCACCACATAAGGCTATTATCAGTCTAGTCGGACGTTGTTTCCTCCTTCCTCATTTGGTGGCTAGTAACTAGTCACACAGTTGTTGTATAGTGAAAATTTGAAGATTATGCATTTTATTTTCGGTTATTGATGATTCTTTTCTGTTGATTGTGAGGGCCGACACTTTGTTATATTTGATTGTGAAGGTTTAGCCACAATTTATGATCTTATTTTCGTGTAACCCTAGTGGTTATATATTTGATTTAGTGTTGAAATTGTGCACATTCATTGCCTTATTGTTGGAATTGAACTTTAATTTTATCTTCTTTATGAAATTAGTGGCTAAGCTAGTTATCTTTGTTGTTTTCAATGTTGGTTATGTGTTGTATTGTAATTCCTCTCCAAGGACGTATGACATAGACTTGGTGAGTGTGTATGAGGAAGTAGATGCAGGAAACGTTGAGGATGGGGGTATGTGAGGTTGTTTTTCAGCTAGGACCCACTACTCACCTTGGTGTGATGACTATCTCTTGGAGGCTGATTACCTTATACAACAAGAGATAGGTCATTGTGGTCTTGTTGGATTTATTTGAGTTGGTTAGTTGTTCATGGTTCATGGATTCTTCTATCATGGATGGGTTTGCCATTTTTCCTGGTGATGTGTATTGTTACATATGTGTAGTATGTATGTTAATCCTTGGTTATGTTTTTTTTGGAGACTTGGTTGAAGATTGCTTCACCATGTTGTCTTGATTGGATTGACAGTGTTTTGGCTAAGTTGTATACGGCACGGGTTGATGTTGTTTTGTGTTGAGGTTTGGAGTGGTTCAGTTTGGAACCCTTGGTTATGTGTGATTGTATGGAGTTTGCACTAGGGGTAGTTGCAGGCTTCTAGGATGTAAGACCCCTCTGTTTTGCTCTTTTGACCGAACAATGTTCTGTTGGTTATGCTTTATTTTCTGTTAAGTGCTATGACTTAGAGATTAGTTGTTATTTGATCGCTATGTGTAAAGTGATGCGAATGTTGTATTTTGATGTGATGGTATTTTATTATGATATTATCATTATGGCATGCTTTAGATTAGCATTGTGAATATTTGCATTAATGATGTTTTTTTTTTTATTACATTAATGATGTTAGATACGTCAGTTAGTAATATTGTATTGGTAAAGGGGATGGATTGCACCACTCACTTGCGAGCGCCCTACGATTCCGTGATTTCCTCTTCACGGTGTGTTTTGATTATAACATATATATGCATGTGGATATACTTTGTGTTCGTAGGTTGAAAGGTACCGGACATCGACTCCACCTGGCTTCACAGGTGTGAGCGTGTCCATTGCTCAACGGTATTCGATTGGGAGATAGTAGCTAGGTTTTTTGTGCCAAGTTGTCACCCTAGTCTTAGTGTGTCCTCTGGTGTTAGTCGAGTTATGTTGCTTTTATGATTGATCATCTTGTCTGGATTTTATTTAATTGCAAGTTAAAAAGGGTAATTATATGGCTGTATACATTTAACTTGTGAAATTGAAATTGATATGGTATTATGTTAATAACGTAATTTATGTCGTTAATTAATTTAATTTAATTAATAAATAATGTAATCATGGATTAGATTGATTAATTAATTAATTAAATTGATTGTGTTGAAATTGGATAAGTTGATTTTGAAATTTATTATGTGAAATTAAAAATTAAGAAAATGAATTAAAAGTCAATTTAGAAAATTTAAATTCAAAAATTGAAAAATTAGATATTTCCTATTTTGTTTTCAGAAATTGATTACAGTGGTTGAATGAGATTTTTTTTGAAATTTTCTTGATTATTGAATTTTCCTTCACAATTTTGGGATCATGAAGTTTGGAAATTGGAAAAATAGTGGGAGGAAGGATTTTGCGTTTTGTGGGTTTTGGATTGAACCTGAGGAAATTGCTGATTTGAAGAGGGAATCCAAGCAAGGATCTGTGTACCATCTGGATCTTCTCAAACTTTTGGAAACCAGGTTCATGTTATTATATTGATTTTGATTTTGAAAGAATTTATCGATTTGAATATGCTATTTGAAAATATTTAAATCCTTTGATTAGTTACAAAGAAAACCCAATTTAAATCTGCTCTCAAACTTGAAACTTGTATTTAGAAATGAAATTTTATTCAAAACAAAAATGAGTTCTTGGCTGTGAAAAGAAATCTCAAATTTTAATTGTGCAAATTATTTCTTCAATTTTTTTTGGGATGTTTGAATCCTTATATATATATATATTCTTTTAAAAAAAATCCATCTGGGAGGGGGTTATGCTACTTAAAATTTTCAAACCCCAATGTGGAGGTGTGCGGATTTCGAAAAATCCGCAGGGTTTCTTAAACTATTTTTTTTGTTGTTTAAAAATAAAAAAAAAAAATAAAACCAAAAAATAAAATTAAAATAAAAATGGAGGCTACTGGGGCTCACCTCCCCACTGCCCCCACCCCGCCCCCCCGCCATGGGAGTTGTGTGGGAAGGGAGCCGCGCCCAGCGTAGCCTTCCCAACCCCCGCCCGCAGCCATTGTCTGAACAACCACCGCCATTGTTGGCGACGCTGTGAATAGCGCCTCCAACAATGGGGTCGACTGTCCACACATCTGCCGCCCCTGTGGTGTGTGTGGCGCGGCGCCCGAGGACGCGCGCCCTAACATTTTCGGCCGACACTTTTCTACAAACAAATATTTTAATAAAATAAAATTTGTTATTTTTAATTTGTTTTATTTTTACTATATTTTATAATAATAAAATATGAGATGTTAATATTTTATTATTATATTTTATAATAATAATAAAATAGTTTAATAATAATTTTAATTTTATTATTATATTTTATAATAATAAAATATTTATTATTTTATTATTATATTTTATAATTTTAAAGTATTATTATTTAATATTTCTCAGTTTTGTCTCATGTAATTAAAGGGTATGTATATATATATTTTTATATATGCATGTATTTAAATTATGTTTCTTTTTTCCATATGACATGATTTAAATCAGATTGAGCAAATTTAAATATAGTGACCTTAATTATATCATTGTTTCCTTTTAAAACGTTATTTCAAAGGAGGTTTAGTTTTGAATTTTAAATGATTAATTTTAAACTGAAGAAACAATATTTATTTTTTAAAGCAATGTATTTTTCCTTGTGGAAATTAACTGGTTAATTTATCATTAATTAAATGCAAGCAGGGAGATTAGATTATTAGTGTTAATTCCTCTTTTTCTTGAATTTTTTTATTTAATTCAGTTTATTTAATGCGGAAAATTAATGAATGTAATGAGGAAATGGATTTAGAATATCCAAAGGTAGTTTCTTTCAATTGCCTTCAGCGAAAATTTCCTTTGTGTTCTTGTTTGGGAAGTGGGTTGAAAGTGTATTTGATTTGTAAGTCTTCCAGAAGACCCTAGAGGTTGGGGGTTGTTGTTTGTGATGTAAACCCATTGTGAAATTCCCTTGGGTAGTGCATGGTGTCTGGTCAGTGTTTAACCCAGTTTCCACGAACGGGGATGTTTGCACCTCCTGTGGAAGGAGTGGTTTATGTGACTTGTGCCTCCTTGTAAGGAGTGGTTTGTTATTCTGTGACCTCTAGTGTTTGGAGAGGGTTTTATCTTATGTCACCTCCTGAGAAAGGAGTGGTCATGATATCTTGCATGTTGTACTTTGTACCCTTGGTGTTTGGATGGTATGTGTGTTGTCAAGTAGAAGAGTGGCTTCCATAGGGGCCAGATTCCGGAAGAGGTAAACTGGGTAACTTACAGAGGTGGTTTAATCAAGTGATAACTAAAACAAAACTTAGAAGATTAGGTGGTACTTCTCACTAATCAAGATAATTATGCCTCACTCATAGACACAAGGGATGGTTTAGAATCGGGATGAGTGGGAAGGCTTGGAATGGGAAGGTCATCTGTCTTGTCTGTACGAAAGGTATTTGATTCCGTACGAGTGAGTATGGGGGCCAAGAATTCAGTAGAGGCCACTAGGATAACCCATAGTGGGGGCCGGAGCCTAGGAAGAATTCCTAGAGGATAACCCATGACGAACTGTGTGATGACACTCTCTCTAGGACAACAGTTGGTACTTGTTTATTGTGGGTATGGTTTCCTTAACATACCTGTTGTGACCATGGTTGGTATTCGATTATTATGTGTATGGTTATCTTAACATACTTGATCTTATTTATTTCTGGAAGCAATGTGACCATGTAGGGTTGTGCTTGTGTGGTACTCGTGATGCTCTTGAGTTGTACTTGTGATGTGCTTGTGTGGTACATGTGATTGGATGTGTCAGTTTGGTTCAGTTATGATTTAGCCATTGCGTAGAGATGATGGTCTTGGCTAGGATTCCTTGTTACTATCTCCTAGCATGGGGGGTTGGCCTTTGGGTTCCACTTGGTTGGGTGGCGTGCACCTAAATACATTGGGTTCTTTCTTCATGTTCAGGTGGACGAGACTTCCAGTTGGAGAGCTCGTGGGATTCAGTTTCAGTTCTTGCTTTATTTCGGGGAATGAGAGTTGTAATTGTAATATTTAATTATGGTTAAATGAAATTTAGTTTATCTAGTATGCTTGATGTATTTATCTTGTATGGAATGTATGCGTACTTATTATCTTGTGTAGATAAATTTTTGGGTTTCATTTATGTTGTTGTGGGTTATAAGTAATCTCAATCTCGTAACCTTAGGGGATATTTGCAATGGGAAGGGAACTTGCATATTTATTGTACTTAAACAAAAATTTTTTTAGCCTGTTTAAGTAGTTGTTTGCGACTTCCTCTAGGGTTGCGTGGCGGGGTGTTACACATGGTATCAGAGCCTAGGTTTAAACACTGGGTTCTATGGGTACATTCGTGCCCACTGTGTTGTCCCTGTGAATTGTTAGTGGAGTTGTTAAGTGATCACGTGTTCATGGATTTTACCTTAGCATGATTTACTCTGTGGAAAAGAGTAGCGTGAAAGAAACCTGATAAGAGGCTATGGTTGGAAAGTTTGATACGTATCCCATGGGTTATTGAATTGGATGTTCCTATGGGATTAGGTATGTAGTAGTACCCCTGTAAATGTAAGAAACCAACAATTGTATCTTGTTTGTGAGTTGTGGATACACTCTGGGTCATGTGGATTGCGTGCTCATTCCGCACTACATAAGGCTATTATCACTCTAGTCAGACGTTGTTTCCTCCTTCCTCGTTTGGTGGCTAGTAACTAGTCACACAGTTGTTGTATAGTGAAAATTTGAATATTATGAATTTTCTTTTCAGTTATTGATGATTCTTTTCGGTTGATTGTGAGGGCCGACACTTTATTATATTTGATTGTGAAAGTTTACCCATAATTTGTGATCTTATTTTCTTTTAACCCTAGTGGTTATATATTTGATTCAGTGTTGAAATTGTGCACATTTATTGCCTTATTGTTGGAATTGAACTTAAATTTTATCTTCTTTATGAAATTAGTGGCTAAGCTAGTTATCTTTGTTGTTTTCAATGTTGGTTATGTGTTGTATTGTAATTCCTCTCCAAGGATGTATGACACGGACTTGGTGAGTGTGTACGAGGAAGTAGATGTAGGAAACGTTGAGGATGGGGGTATGTGAGGTTGTTTTTCAGCTAGGACCCCCTACTCACCTTGGTGTGATGACTATCTCTTGGAGTCTGATCACCTTATACAACAAGAGACAGGTCATTGTGGTCTTGTTGGATTGATTTGAGTTGGTTAGTTGTTCTTGGTTCATGGATGGGTTTGTCATTTTTTCCAGTGATGTGTATTGGTACATATGTGTAGTATGTATGTTAATCCTTGGTTATGTGTTTTTTGGAGACTTGGTTGAAGATTGCTTCACCATGTTGTCTTGATTGGATTGACAGTGTTTTGGATGAGTTGTATATGACACGGGTTGCTGTTGTTTTGTGTTGAGGTTTGGAGTGGTTCAGTTTGGAACCCTTGGTTATTTGTGATTGTATGGAGTTTGCACTAGGGGTAGTTGCAGGCTTCTAGGAGTAAGCCTAACCCTAGGGGGGAGGATGTAAGACCCCTCCATTTTTCTCTTTTGACCAAACATTGTTCTATTGGTTATGCCTTATTTTCTGTTAAGTGCTATGACTTAGAGCTCAGTTGTTATTTGATCGCTATCTGTAAAGTGATGCGAATGTTGTATTTTGATGTGATGATATTTTATTATGATGTTATCATTATGGCATGCTTTAGATTAGCATTGTGAATATTTGCATTAATGATGTTAGATACGTCAGTTAGTAATACTATATTGGTGAAGGGGACGGATTGCACCACTCGCTTGCGAGCGCCCTGCGATTTCGTGATTTCCTCTTCACAGTGTGTTTTGATTATGACGTATATATGCATGTGGATATATTCTGTGTTCGTAGGTTGACAAGTTCCAGACATCGACTCCACCTGGCTTCACAGGTGTGAGCGTGTCCATTTATCAACGGTATTCGATTGGGAGATAATAGCTAGGTTTTCCATGCCAAGTCGTCACCCTAGTCTTAGTGTGTCGTCTGGTGTTAGTCGAGTTATGGTGCTTTTATGATTGATCATCTTGCCTAGATTTTATTTAATTGCAAGTTAAAAAGGGTAATTATATGGCTGTATGCATTTAACTTGTGAAATTGAAATTGATATGGTATTATGTTAATAACGTAATTTATTTTATTAATTAATTTAATTAAATTAATTAATAATTTAATCGTAGATTAGATTTATTTATTAATTAATTAAATTGATTGTGTTGAAATTGGATAAGTTGATTTTGAAATTTATTATGTGAAATTGAAAATTAAGAAAATGAATTAAAAGTCAATTTTGAAAATTTAAATTCAAAAATTGAAAAATTAGATATTTCCTATTCTGTTTTTAGAAATTGATTACAGTGGTTGAATGAGATATTTTTTGAATTTTTTCTTGATTATTGAATTTTCCTTCACAATTTTGGGATCATGAAGTTTGGAAATTGGAAAAATAGTGGGAGGAAGGATTTTGCATTTTGTGGGTTTTGGATTTAACTTGAGGAAATTGCTGATTTGAAGAGGGAATCCAAGCAAGGATCCATGCACCATCTGGATCTTCTCAAAATTTTGGAAACCAGGTTCATGTTATTATATTGATTTTGATTTTGAAAGAATTCATAGATTTGAATATGTTGTTTGAAAACGTTTAAATCCTTTGATTAGTTACAAAGAAAACCCAATTTAAATCTGCTCTCAAACTTGAAACTTGTATTTAGAAATGAAATTTTATTCAAAACAAAAATGAGTTCTTGGTTGTGAAAAGAAATCTCAAATTTTAATTGTGCAAATTATTTCTTCAATTTGTTTAGGGATGTTTGAATCCTTATATATATATATATATTTGTGTAGATATATATATAATTTAAAAAAAAATCCATCTGGGAGGGGCTTATGCTACTTAAAATTTTAAAACCCCACTATGGAGGTGCACAGATTTCAAAAAATCCGTAGGGTTTCTTAAACTGGTTTTTTTGTTGTTTAAAAAAAAATAAAAAAAAATAATAAAAAAAAAAGAAACAAAATAAAAAAAATGGTGGGAGGTGGCATTGGGGGCTCACCTCCCCACCGTGCCCCCCCATGGGAGGCACGTGGGAAGGGAGCTGCGCCCAGCGTGGCCTTCCCAACCCTCGCCCGCGACCGCTGTCCGAACAGCCACCGCCATTGTTGGTGGCGCTTTGAACAATGCCTCCAACAATGGGGTCGGTTGTTCACACAGCCGCCGCGCCTGTGGTGTGTGTGGCGCGATGCCCGAGGACGTGCGCCCTGACATTTTCGGTCGACACTTTTCTACAAGCAAATTTTTTAATAAAATAAAATTTGTTATTTTTATTATATTTTATAATAATAAAATATGAAATGTTAATATTTTATTATTATATTTTATAATAATAATAAAATAGGTTAATAATAATTTTAATTTTATTATTATATTTTATAATAATAAAATATTTATTATTTTATTATTATATTTTATAATTTTAAAATATTATTATTTAATATTTCTCAATTTTGTCTCATGTAATTAAAGGGTATGTATATATATATATATATATATTTATATATGCATGTATTTAAATTATGTTTCTTTTTTCCATATGACATGATTTAAATCAGATTGAGCAAATTTAAACATGGTGACCTTAATTATATCATTGTTTCCTTTTAAAACGTTATTTCAAAGAAGGTTTAGTTTTGAATTTTAAATGATTAATTTTAAATTGAAGAAACAATAATTATTTTTTAAAGCAATGTATTTTGCCTTGTGGAAATTGACTGGTTAATTTATCATCAATTAAATGCAAGTAGGGAGATTAGATTATTAGTGTTAATTCCTCTTTTTCTTGAAAAAAAAATGTATTTAATTCAATGTATTTAATGCGGCAAATTATTGAATGTAATGAGGAAATGGATTTAGAATATCCAAAGGTAGTTTCTTTCAATTGCCTTCAGTGAAAATTTCCTTCATGTTCTTGTTTGGGAAGTGGGTTGAAAGTGTCTTTGATCTGTAAGTCTTCCAAAAGACCCTAGAGGTTGGGGGTCATCATTTGTGATGTCAACCTGTTGTGAAATTCCCTTGGGTAGTGCATGGTGTTTGGTCAGTGTTTAACCCGGTTTCCACAAACGGGGATGTTTGCACCTCCTGTGGAAGGAGTGGTTTATGTGACTTGTGCCTCCTTGTAAGGAGTGGTTTGTTATTCTGTGACCTCCAGTGTTTGGGGAGGGTTTTATCTTATGTCGCCTCCTGAGAAAGGAGTGGTCGTGATATCTTGCGTGTTGCACTTTGTACCCTTGGTGTTTGGATGGTATGTGTGTTGTCAAGTAGAAGAGTGGCTTCCGTAGGGGCCAGAGCCTGGAAGAGGTAAACTGGGTAACTTACAGAGGTGGTTTAATCAAGTGATAACTAAAACAAAACTTAGAAGATTAGGTGGTACTTCTCACTAATCAAGATAATTATGCCTCACTCATAGACACAAGGGCTCGTTTAGAATCGGGATGAGTGGAAGGGCCTGGAATGGCAAGGTCATCTATCTTGTATGTATGAAAGGTATTTGATTCTGCATGAGTGAGTATGGGGGCCAGGAATTCGGTAGAGGCCACCAGGATAAGCCATAGTGGGGGATGGAGCCTAGGAAGAATTCCCAAAGGATAACCCATGACGAATTGTGTGATGACACTCTGTCTAGTACAACAGTTGGTACTTGTTTATTGTGGGTATGGTTTCCTTAACATACCTATTGTGACCATGGTTGGTATTCGATTATTATGTGTATGGCTATCTTAACATACTTGATCTGCTTTATTTCTGGAAGCAATGTGACCATGTAGGGTTGTGCTTGTGTGGTACTCGTGATGATCTTGAGTTGTATTTGTGATGTGCTTGTGTGGTACTCGTGATGCTCTTGAGTTGTATTTGTGATGTGCTTGTGTGGTACATGTGATTGGATGTGTCAGTTTGGTTTAGTTATGATTTAGCCAATGTCTAGAGATGATGGTCTTGGCTAGGATTCCTTGTTACTATCTCCTAGCACGGGGGGTGGGCCTTTGGGTTCCACTTGGTTGGGTGGTGTGCACCTAAATCCATTGGGTTCTTTCTTCATGTTCTGGTGGATGAGACTTCCAGTTGGAGAGCTCATGGGATTCAGTTTCAGTTCTTGCTTTATTTCATTTAAGTTGATCTTGTATTATTTTACCCCTCATTTGTTATCGAGGTGGAAAGTTGTAACTGTAACCTTATTTATTGGACTTGCCTCATTCGGGGAATGAGAGTTGTAATTGTAATATTTAATTATGGTTAAATGAAATTGAGGTTATCTAGTATGCTTGATGTATTTATCTTGTATGGAACGTATGCGTACTTATTATCTTTTGTAGATAAATGTTTGGGTTTCATTTATGTTGTTGTGGGCTATAAGTAATCTCAGTCTCATAACCTTAGGGGATGTTTGCAATGGGAAGTGAACTTGCATGGCTATTGTACTTAAACAATTTTTTTTTTAGCCTGTTTAAGTAGTTGTTTGCGACTTCCTCTAGGGTTGCGTGGTGGGGCATTACATGCTGTCAGTGTCCATGCAACGAGGAGAGAAAACCATGACCAATAACAGAGATTCAAAGTCGGTCATGGTTTTGTCAAATGATAGCAAAAGCTTTACATTTCAAAGGAGAATACCACAAAGAATCATATATTTCTTCATTTTTTTCTATCACAAATAAAAAACCTGCAATGTAAAGCAACTTACTAGAGGAGAGAAGATCTAGATTGTAGAAGAAAACCCAGAATCTTCAAACCCTAGTTACTCCATGGCGGCGTAGCATGAAGGTAGCAAACTTGTTAAAAAATGACAAATGCAAAATAAGCTCAAGTTAGGGTTGGGCTTCTCTTTTGGATTTCAAGGAAACCCTAACTTTGGTTGACCAAAGTGGGGATCATTTCCTTTATTTTACAAATTAAAACCATATAGTAATGCTTATGCCACCATATAGCTTTGTGTTCATTTAAGTTGGCTTTAATCAAGTCTTGCATGACTTGTGTTAATTTTTGATCCCATCTAGGCACCTTGGTCTATGGAGTATAATTTATAACTCAACTTAACTCCTTAATTTCCACATGTCTACAAAACATCAGTTATCCTTACACCCAATAAGGTTTATTATCAGTTAATTTCCTTAATCCATGCAAAAATGAACTGATGGATGTCTTCTAAACATGCATAAATTGAGGAGTTGGAGTTGAGTTCAACAATCAATTAACTAGAGAGTTATTTTGTTCAATTTTAGTCAAATTGGAGTGATTTTTCAAGTCCTTTTCAATCAAACTAGTTGAGAGAGAGAGTTTGGAGCTATTTTAGCTCATTTTGGAGCAATTGTGGGCCCCTTTAAGTGGATTTTCAGTTTTGCTCATGAATCGTCTTGGAGGAGATATTTTTAGAGTGCAGTTGAACTGTAGTGCTTTTTCCATGCACTTTGGAGACTCATTTTATATTATAGGGAAAAGCTTAGGCTTTTTGCCTTACTCCTTTCTTTTCACCTCTTATGCACATTGCAAAGAGGACATTTTTGTAACTCATTTTTTTTTATAGTTATTGATATACAACAATTTTTTATAGGTTATTATACATTGTTACTTGTAGAGTTTCCTTCCATTTTTCATTACAATCAAGTGTTTGCCTTCACATTTTCAGGTGTCTTGTCTCTTAGGAGTGATTCTAGATGAAAATTTAATGTGTTTTGAATATCAAAAACCTTTAAATTTTTGTCTCATTCATAGTTACATGTATACAAAGGTAGTTAAATGTCACAGGTCATAGGTTGTTATTTGTTTGTCTCATCTTCAAAAAAGATAGATTTATCAAACCTTCTTGTGAAATATTTATGTGAGCAAGTTTCCCAGATTGATTTGTGTGAAAATATTTATGAGAATTAGATGTGAATCAAGCTATTCATTATTTATATTTTGGTGCATCACCTCTTAGAAATAAATTTACATTTCCAAAGCATCCTTCTTACCCTTTTCCTATCAAATATCATTAGTTTCTGGAAAATCAAAAGGGGAACCAACCCATAATCTAGAGATTCACCTTTGCTTTGAGAAACCCATAGGATTGAAGGTGTTTCCATGTTACACAAGATTGTTGAGCCTCCAATCTTAGCATCAGGGTGCAATCCTATGTGTTAACAGTTTTTGGCATGCCTAGTGGGACTCAATTGGACTATTTCAGTCCAAAGTTCGTTCATATATCACTTATTCTTGGTGTGTGTGTCATTGATATGCCTTTGGAGAAAAAATCTACACATATTTGATGACTCTAAGCTCAAATCTATTTGTTTCAAGGTGGAAAAAGTGTTGGTATATTTTAAAGTTTTGAAGATCAATGAGTTTCCAAATTATATGAATGTTGAAAAATGTATCCATTTCATGGAGAAAATTTTCATCATGCTCCATTTCATGAAGAAGCTGTTAAAGTACCCTCTTTATAGCCTTATCAAGGTGATAATTATGTTGGTTTTACACCTAATTCCTTTGATTTACAAAGAAACCAACATGCATAGTATGAATACCTCCCATCCGCCCCAGTTTAGCCTGGTTGGCAGCCTATACATAAGCCAAATCAGCTTCAAGAAGCCTATTTTCTTCAAAACCAGTAGTATACCTTTCCCAACTAGCTCTAAGAGAATGAAAAGGAGGAGATTGCAAGCACAAAGAGTATATTTCTTGACTTCACAATGCAAATAGAAGAGATCAATAGACAATGAGAGTACAACATGCAATAGGAGAAGCTTGCTTACCAAACCTATCTCCAACAACTAGAATAACAATCTTATGATTCCTTTTTTTTATTAGCAAGATATGGAAGAAAAAAAAAGCATGAAAAAAAAGAGGAACAAATGAGTCAACTTATGGACCAAGTTCGTACTTTCTTACAAGCTAAAGCTACCCAAATCCAATCCATCAATCCTCAGTTTCAGTCATATCAAGAGCTTGAACCAAGTCATCAAAGTATTGAACAACCATGGTGGCCTTCTTGGACCAAGCATCCTGATTTTAAAATGCCAAACTTTGGTAAGGTTATTCGTTGTATACCAATCCAAGATCAGAAAGAGGAAAAAGATGTAGAACCTAAATCAATCAAGATTCCAAGTTGGTATAATCAACAAAAGGAAGAGTCGGTGAAGGAAAAAAGGGATTCATATGCTGTTTACAAGCCTCCATATGATATACAAGATGAGAAATCAAACTTCTTACAAGGAGGTAAGTATGAAAATGAAACTTTATGGAAAGAGGAGAAAGAGGTTGCTGCTATTTGTACCGTGTTCCCAGCTAAATATGAGCATAATACATATGAAGAGGATGTTACATTAGGCTTGCCACTAGATCCCTTGTATTTTGATTCTTTTGAAAAGTTTTCTAATGAAGATGCCCAAGTTTCATTGGAGAAGGTACCACATGAGGAGGAAGAATTGGTTTCTTTATTTGTTCAACTATCTGGTTTTGTTGAGCAGGATAAATAGAGCATATAGGTACCCAACTTACCAGCTGATTTGGGACAACAAGATGATATTGCAAAACATGATGTACTGTTGGTTCATGAAGGTGAGGATGAGATTGAAGCCTCAATCTATATGAAAGAGAAAAAGGAAAACCCTATTTTGGAGGTTAATGAAAATGCTTTGCATGAAGAAGTTTACCAGATTGAACATCAATAAACAACTAGGTTAGAGCTTATGCTTCAAAAGGGTGATCTTAAATCTAAGGCAAGTCCTCTTATGCAAACAAGTAAATAAGATTTTGAAGATGACTCTTTTTGGGATGAATTAGAGGTTTTTTGTTTAAATTTAGATGTCAAACCAACATCTCAAGAGAGAAAAAATCATGAGAAGCAAGAGCATCAATTGGAAATGACCTCTTTTCCAGGGGTTTTTGATTAGCAAGATGAAGGAGCAGCAGATTGTCCAGAGCGAAATAACACTGTGTTTGGGCATGAGTTTGTCAAAAGGATCTTCTATTTGACATCTAGCCCAGTTGGAAAGTAACAAAGAGAAGCAACCACTTATCATGCTTTTTTACAGGCATGACGATGAGAAAAATCAAGTCATTGCTTTCCAAGTTGAGGTTGAAACAACAGATAACCAACAAGAAAGAAACAATAAGAATTTAGTTTTCATCCTTTCACGAGGATGCCCAATTAGAGATTTAGCCTAGATGGAGTCAAAAAAAGCATCACAACTCATGCTTGCACCCAAAGCACCCAAGCATGAGGTTATAAATCAGGAGCAACAAACCTAGCTTACTTATATACCTCAAAATAATAGTATGTTTGATCAAATTCAAGAGATGAGTGAGTTTGTTTATGTCCTTAAAGAAGTATTCCAGTAGTTTGTGGGGCATCTTCTTGATTCTCACCTCTTATCAACAATTCATAAACATGCAGAGAATCCTTTCTTAATTAGAAAGGGAAGTTATTTCCCAATACCAATGAATGACTTTATCTAAACACTACCACTTCTGGGTAGGGTAGGGTAGGGTAGAGTTTTCAGTTAATAAGTGTTGATTGCACATCTATTTTCAGTCTAGTTTTTGTTTTCCAATAAGTGTTGATGCATAGTTTGTTGGCCCTATTAAGAGCCATTGTGGTTTGATTTAAGTTTTGTTCTTTTGTTGTTCATTTCTAATAGTTGAGTTACAAAGAGTTTTTTGAGTTGCAAAGAACAAAAGTTGACTGCTATGCCCAATGGATAAGTTTATGCTACTAGTATAAGATGCTTACTACAAAAGCATTTAGCAAAGGTCGCCAAAATGTTACCTAAATTTTGATTTTCAACCCATTTAGGTTAGGATGGTACAACACTAATAATTTCTACCTTGAAGAGAAGAAAGGTACACAATTGTTTTGCTAAAGACCTCATATGTTCATTTAGACAATGGTATAGAATAATTTTCAGTTTATTACATGTAATTGTTTTATAGAAAAGTGAAATTGTTTTCAAAATTTGCATAAAATAGGTGTTATATTCATTGCAAAATAATATGTTCATAGGTTTCCCACACAAGCCATGGGAATAAATGATATGATACAATAAGAAAAGGAGATTGAATAATTGAAAGAAATGACATATACGAGAGGAGAGGGATCTATCATTGCCTGAATGATGAACCCCATAGTCGATTAACTTCATCTTCAGTCCCTCCTCGAATTTCTGTTGTTGTTTGCATGAGGTACCTGAAAGGTTCAAAAGGAAGTGTGTTAGAGCTTAGGATTCCAACACTCTTACATACTAAATAGACATGAATTCAATTTTTTTCTTATTAAGCATCACATCGAAAATTCAGAGATAAAAGCATCTCAAGATCAGATACATCAACATCATGATGATTCAAGAAAGAAAATAATCATCCAGTCATCATAAGAAGCTCTGGGCTTCTTAGTTTTTCAAACATTATGCTAAATTTGTAGGTATAGGTCAAGAACCATTGTAGGATAGTTACATGATAACTTATGAGAATTACAACATGTGGAGGAAATGTGGCTCCCACAAGGGTTGAGCCCAACATGCTCAAAGGAACAATAGAAGCATTGTATGCAATGAAAGAAGTTTTCTTGATATATTTCAAGACACAGTTCATTGTGGGACATTCACATGAAGTAGCCATTTCCAAATTAGATACAAATTTGAATGAAAATGAGAGATAAAGTCACACATGCGACAAATGCCAATCAAATATCAAAAGAAGGAAATAAAGTGCTCAAGGATGTTTTAATAGTCAAGTGAAGGTATGATAGAGAAAAAACATGCTACACCATGGATGCTAGAGGAGTGGACAATGCTAAATGGTCACAGGAATAAATGGACAATCATCAACAATGTGCTGTCATCATGATGAAAGGGCACTAATCATTGCTTAGGAAACAAGGTGGAAAATCTCACAATACAGTGTCTTGAGGATAGTGAATAAGTGAATGCTTCCATGGGGAATGTCTGTGAGTAACAAGGTGAATACCTGTAAGTGACAATAAAATCATCAAAATTAAAGAAATAGTATATGAATATCATTCAAGTATTAAAGGGGCAGCCAACAACACAAAGGAACAAATGTCATGAGGTTGATTTTATAAAGAATGCAAAGATAATACACAGTGACAACTCTAATGATCATGATCATCTCTGTCAATAAGTTTATGTAGTTTTAAATATCAAAGTAGCAGCTATAGATTGGTACCTTGATATCTCACATGGGTATTGAAAGCCACACTGTCCACATTATCTCACAAACCTGTTCTTTACAATCGACAATGGAAACATATAGCATGAAAGCCCTAGGGTTTCACAATGTAAATCCTCGAGTATAGAGTAAAATGATTAAAGATTAGAAATAGAAGCATCAATAAAAGAGGTTAGCAACAATATTTTGAGGATTGGACTGACACAAATCACTTGCAAAGGAAGGACAATCCATGAAAATTTAGCATAAGCACAACTAAATGAAGGTAACATGGCAGTCACAATGAGACAAGGTCTACAATTAAGATAAAATATATTTTCACTGAGATATAAAAGAAGGCATATGTAGGAGCAATCATTGATAGTCATGTCATATAATGCAGAGGATAGTCATCATAGCATAATTTTTTATATTCTAGTTTCTTGTGAAAAGATTCATTCATTTTGAAACGAGAAGATCATATATCCTCTATGGTATATTGGCTGTGAAGAATGCCAAAAAGCAGATTAAAGAAAGGTTTTGCATGTAGTCCAAGAGTGAAGCTATAGTTTTTATTGAGAACAACTTTATTAATAATGTTACTTCTAGCTAGGAAGGACCAATATTGAACAATAAAATAATTTCAATATGCTGGTACCTTTATCAAATAATGGGTTAAAAAACTAAGTTTAAATGCATGAACAGGTTTGTGAGGCTTTCCAAGTGAATGGAAAAATGCACAGTGTTCAATCCAAAGAAGTATATGATATTTTTGAGCATAGTAACCATAAAATAAAGTGTTAAGGGACAATCCAAATAAAGGAACCTACCTATGTAGTGGACTAAGTCATGAATCTTAAAAAAAAATAATGCATACCATAAGAGACTGACAATGAAAATTGATTTTGAGCTTCAGTAATGAAAAGACATTCAAGGCCTTTTTTTTTTGGAGGGAAGAAAATTCATTCATGGGTTTCCTTTTCTGATAGTCTTAATGCTCAAAGTGTGAAATAGTCATACATCTATGGAAGCGACAAGCTAAGGAAAACATGACATGAAGAACAAATTATTAATACGTGGGAGGCGAGATATGAGTTTGATGTCACCGTGCATGCAACAAGGAGAGCAAACCGTGACCAATGGAAAGATTCAAAATCGGTCATGGTTATGTCAAACGATAGCCAAAGCTTTACATTACAAAGGAGAATACCACAGAGAACCACATATTTCTTCATTTTTTTTCCTATCAAAAACAAAAAACCTGCAATGCAAAGCAACTTACCATAGGAGAGGATCCTAATTACAGAAGAAAACCTAGACTCTTCAAACCCTAGTTACTCCATGGTGACACAACATGAAGGCAACAAACTTGTTAAAAAATGACAAATGCAAAATAATCTTGAGTTAGGGTTGGGATTCTCTTTTGAGTTTCAAGGAAACCCTAACTTTGGCCGACCAAAGTGGGGATTATTTTCTTTATTTTACAAATTAAAACCATATATTAATGCTTATGCCAGCATATAGCTTTGTGTTCATTTAAGTTGGCTTTAATCAAGTCTTGCATGAATTGTGTCAACTTTTGATCCCATCTAGGCACCTTGCTCCATGGAGTATAATTTGTAACTCAACTTAACTCCTTAATTTCCACATGCCTACAAAACAACATCAGTTATCCTTACACCCATTAAGGTTAATTATCGGTTAATTGCCTTAATCCATGTAAAAATGAACTGATGGATGTCTTCTAAACATGCACAAATTGAGGAGTTCGAGTTGAGTTCAAAAATCAGTTAATTGAAGAGTTATTTTACTTGAATTTTAGTCAAATTGGAGCGATTTTTTAATTCCTTCAGTCAAATTGGTTGAGAGAGAGTTTGGAGCTCATTTTAGAGCCGTTGTGGGCCCCCTTTTTGTGGATTTTAAGTTTTTCTCATGAATCATCTTGGAAGAGATATTTTTAGAGTGTAGTTGAACTGTAGTGCTTTTTCCATGCACTTTGGAGACTCATTTTATATTAAAGGGAAAAGCTTAGGAGTTTTTCCTTAGTTCTTTCTTTTCACCTCTCATGCACATTGCAGAAAGAAGGATAGTTTTGTAACTCATTTTTTTATAGTTATTGATATACAGTAGCATTTTATAGGTTATTATACATTGTTACTTGCAGATTTTCTTTCCATTTTTCATTACAATCAAGTGTTTTCCTTCACATTTGCAGGTGTCTTGTCTCTTAAGAGTGATTCTGGATGAAAATTTAATGTGTTGAATATCAAAACCTTTAAATTTTTGTCTCATTCATAGTTACATGTATATCTTCAAATTTGTGAAACACTTCAGAAAAGATAGATTTATCAAACCTTCTTGTGAAATTTTATGTGATCAAGTTTCCCAGATTGAGTTGTGCGAACAAATTTATGAGAAATAGTTGTGAATCAAGCTGCTCATCATTTATATTTTGGTGCATCATCTCTTAGAAATAAATTTATATTTCCAAAGCATCCTTCTTACCCCTTTCCCATCAGTATCATTAGTTTCTAGAAAATTAATAAGGGAACCAACCCATAATCTAGAGATTCACCTTCGCTTTGAGGAACCCACATGCTTGAAGGTGTTTCCATGTTACATAGGATTGCTGAGCCTCCAAGATTAGCATTGGGGTGCAATCATACGTGTTAACATTTAATACAATGGATGTTGACAAACTTCTCCCTTCTCTATGTACACAGACCATTCTTGAAAATCCCACCTACTGCCCTCTTTTTGTAAAACTGAATATTCCCCTCACTTCATAGAGACTTCTTATTCTAAAAGAATAATTGATTATTGAAAATAATTACTAAAGAAATCTCCAGTTCTACATAGAATATGATTTTTTTTACCTTTCATATTTTAATTCTAACATTTTCCAAATATTAATATTTAAAATGAAGTTGTAATCTTCCATTTCCTTTTGAAGGGAAACAACTTGGGAAACACAAGTCTTGTGAAGTTCATCTTTTGTTAACACTTATATCTTGGAAATTTATGGATCCTTTTCCTTTCTAGAAACCAATTAAATCAATGTATGGTGCTCATTCTCCTAAGTTCTATTTTAAAAAAGAGAAATATCTTAGGACTTTAGCTCTAGCTGAGATTTCAAATGTGAATTTTTTTTTTCGATGGCAATAATGTTGTAATTTATCCTTCAATTCTTGCTAGTTTTTTTTGATGAATAACAAGCTGAGAATATACCTTAGACAATTCATTAAGCTTCCTTAACAACTCACCTCCTCCCCTGTGACTTCCACCGATAAGAAGACCACTTGGCTGAAAAATGTCCCCTTCAAGAGTTACAGTTAGAGATTGTATATCTCTATGAAAATGAATCTCCTTTACAACATTTGAATGACTGAAAAAAAATGTACTATGAACTACAAATGCCATAGCTGCTTCAATTTCATCTTTAGATGCAACAAGAGATAGTTTCAGCCTTGCATTTCCATTGCCCACCAATTTGGTTGTTGATTGTTGAGTTTTAGATGAAATGGTATGGGCTTGGATTTTTTTAAAGGGATAATTGTTACTCTTGTTCATAGATGTCATATTTAAAGTAGTATCTTTCCTATTTTTTTTGTATCCACTACCACATTACACATCTTCCCTCCTGCAACAACCTCCAATGCAATTATTCTCAAGGAATCTTGAACTTTTATAGGTTGTGCAACAACACCTTTGACTTTTGATCTATCAAAATGATTTAAAAGATCATTATAGGTCAAATAAAAATTTCCTAATTGAGCCTTGAGGAGCTTGATATCAGCCTTCAACTTCTTAACTACGTCAAATTTTTGGAAACACTCATTTTCTAATGTCTCCATGCCCCCTTCTTCATAAGAAACACCTTCCATTGATGCATTTGTTTTCTCAACATCTTATCTTTTTTATTGCAGCTCTATCCAAACAACATTAAGTCCTTTTATTTTGATTATGAAAACTTCTTCTTGTTTTTTAATTCGTTTTCTAATTGGTTAATTTTAGTCTTCAGTTGTTTTGCTTCGCTTTTAACACTTCCAAGTATTGCTTTTGTATCTAAAAATTGATCATCAAGATGTTTTTCTTCACCCCCACTGCTCTTATATGTTAACACACTCTTCTATTCCTTTCCATGATCTTCTAATTTTTTTTTATATCTGTTACTTTAATCTTTAGATCAGTTGCTCCCTCATCACTCGTTAGGACAACAACATCCCTTTTTTGGATAGAGTTTTCAATTTATTAAATATTTTTATGTAGCTTTGTGTATAGGAGTGAATTTACACCTGTTACACACATTCCCCTTTTACACATCCTCACCTCAGAAAATCAAATCGGAAGGAAAAATTCCACATAAGCCCGTTGCCTTCGTTCCACTTGGCGTCTGTTTGGTGTGTTGGCAGAGGAATAATTGTCGGGGATGTCCATGCGACGTGCAGAATTCCACGTGGCACAATTATGTCCCTGGAAAATTCCCACGTCTGGAGTTTGCAGAGGCATTACACTTCCCATTGGAGGTCGATTTGTAACACCCTCTTTGACCAACCGACCTGAATATGGTCATTTTATTCATTCTCTCCTTCAAATTCACTCTTCCTTCCTTCATTCTAAGCTCTAAGCATTCAATTTAGCTCTACACACAACATCCTCTTAGCATCCATCACTCTTAAGCAACACTTTGTAATCCATAGAAACAAAAACAACACTCCATCAACTCCATAGAGCAAGTGTGAAACAAACACCATTGCAACAGAGGCTTGATTCCTCTCATTTTCTCCCCCATTGGCTAGTGAGCTCTTGGTGGAGGTGGTAAGATTTCTACTCCTCTCATCTATAATTTGGTTGGGTAGCATAACACTATTTTTTAGTGCTTTTGTGCTCTTTACTTCATTTCTTGGTTTATCATACTTTTCTCCATTATCATTATCTTGGTTGTCTGTGGAGGTGGGAACACCAAAATGGGGGTCTGACTAAGGTAGACCCCTATACAGCCCCCCAACAATTTTTCTCTCTCATGTGTGTAGGTGGAAGTTCCCTTAGAGCTAACTAGTGAATGATTACCTTTGTGAGATCATTCTTGCCATCTTCACTCTTGTATATTTATTTTATCATATTTGTGCATATCTTGCCTACTTCATAGTGTTATTTTGGCCCTTCAAAAGTAACTAGCTAGGTTGTTAGTATGTTTTCTCACAATCAACCTTGTCTTTTTAGTCCTCTAGTTGTATGGACGCCAATGCACTTAAGAGATGCTAGTGCGCTGCGCTGTCATCCCAGAGCCGTGCTTTCATCCTCAAACAAAGAGCTCCTTGAGACATAGTGTTGACCCCAAAAATTGAATCACCTAGCCCCATTTAGAGTCTCAAGTCTACAGGGTGATTGAAGGACCATATAGTCCTCATCATTCTCATCCCACATTTCCTAACACTCCTTTAAATCGAGGTAAGTTAGGGAAACCTTCTGCTCTCGGCTCTCCATGAACTGGGGCCTTGACGTGGTTGGTCCTCCTCTCTTACATTTTTGGTGAACTCGATGTGAACTAATGTCTGCTCATTTGTTGGTGTTTAAGCTTTTCCCTTGTACCCTCTGATCATTGTACCCCTAAGTCTTGTGAAGGTTTATGAGCATCACAACCTAGTCCACGACCTCTAGGTATATTTTTAGGAGAATTGTATGGCACCTTCCGATGGAGAAGACAAATGTCACTTCTAGTTTCTCTATAGGACTTTTCTTCAATCTTGCAATTGGTCTTGCTACTCAGGAGTAGGTGTCATAGGGTGAATTAGGATTCTTCGATGAAACTGACTGCGTCTAGAATCCTCCTATGTCTCCTACATCATCATCCATAGATGAGTGTGAAGTTGTCCATATCCCTTCTGATTAGGTCTCTAGTCTTAGAAAAGGGTTGGGTGCTTTGGAGAATCACCTGGAGAAAAAACTGAAGTTGGCTAGGGCCGCTAAGGTTATTAGTGAAATAAAGTATATGTAGGAAAAGATCGAACATGCTTAGAACTTTTGGCTAGTCTCACTACTCTGACTGAAGCATGCGCCCCTTCGAACCATAGTAACATTATACAAGGTGGCCCCTTTGAAGAACATGAGAGACAATTAGGAGTGTCGATGCCTCCCACATTCGTGTACATGGCCGAAACGGTCCCTTCAATCAGTGTCCTCGTTGCTTTTGAAAGTTGTGAAATTCTCAAAGTAAACAAAATGCCTTTCAGAGAAAACTTTAGTGGTGAATCTTTGCCAATTGGCGAATAATAGAAATCGGGACCTCCAAAAATGGTGAATAGTAAAAGCTAAAAAGGAGACTGAATCACCAGGTTTTTATAAAAAAATAATTTTGTCTTGATTAATTCACGTATGCATTATTTTTTAAACTAATAAATCTAGTTTGATTCGCCATGTAAACAATGTGTCATTGGAACCGATTCACCAGTAGTTTATACTATAATTACAAATATTAATTATATTTGCTAGTAATATTATATTCCTACCATTAATTTTGGGGAAATGTCACCACAATAATAAATTACCATTTAATTTTAGGGTAAGTGCACCAAGATGGTTCCCAAAAAGGGGCTTAAGTGGCCACTTTTTTTTTTTGAAATCAGGAAATACCGACCTTGGACATGAAATTGAGGATACTTACACTCAAAATTTTGAGATGAAACAAAAATAAGGATTCAAGTGCTTCAAATCTACTTTCTAAACTACTAATTTATTTTTACAATGGTTGAGATTAAGGGGTTCAAATGAGGGATGTACACAAATTGGTGTTGTTTTTGTCAGAAAAACATAACATAGGAACTCTTGTACAACCCTCGTACGGTGATTTTTTTTAGTATTTTTAAAATCGTTATAGTCAGAAGTTAGCTAATAGTATGTAGTTGATGCACAATTTTTCTGATAATTTTTTAATGAATATTTTATTTTTTACTAATTTTCGAAGTGGACACTTCGTGAAAAACAAAATTTTGGCTATGCTACCCCTACAAATTTTGGAAACTAATTGATTTTTTTAAAAAAATTTGTAGAATGGAGTCTAGTTTCTAAAAATGTAATTTACTTGAAAATTCGATGAATGGTTAAAATATAACAAAAAAAAAACCAAACACTTCTTTTTGCCAAAAAGGGACATACAAATAAAAGAAACTATGGATGGATGGCTTAACATTGCTAGAAAGTGAAAAAAATTACATCATTGGATAGCTAAGAGAGAACCTAACATTAACCAGATGTTTGATTTTTTTGATGTTGAACCACGTGCAATCCTGATGGTGAGCATGAACCCAATTATGTGAAATATTGTAGAAATTGCAAAAACACGTCTCTAGTTGTTGGGAATTCCCTCCAAGCCTTTGGGTACCTTATTCCAAGGAAAATACCAATCCAAAGGCTTGGGGATTCCCAAAGCAAGATATAACATGAGTGCATGATAACGCGCTTGCGTTATAAGTCAATTTTGACATGGTTTTTTGTTTCTGGGAAGCATGTCTAGCAAGAGATAATGCGAGTGCGGTATAACTCGCTCGCGTTATGTCTTGCTTTATGTTAAACATATTGAATGTATGTTTATATATCTGTATGCACATGTATGTATGTATGTATGTATGTATGTATATTGTATGTACGTAAGATTGTATGTATATATGTATTTTTCTTGTATGTATGTATTTATGTATGTCTTTAGAGGGAGGGATAATTTTAAGAGAGAGAGATAGAGATCTATAGTTGTCTAGGTAGGGTGGGAGAGGGAGAGGGAGGGGGAGGGGGAGAGGGAGGGGGAGGGGGAGAGAGAGTGATTCTGGAGAGAGGGAGAGGGGGTTGGAAGTGAGAGTTTAAGAGAGAGGGAGTGGGAGAGAAGGGGTTGGAGTGAGAGGGACTTAGCTAGGTAGGGTGGGAGGGATAAAGGGAGTGAGAGAGAGAGGGGGGTGGGAGAGAGAGAATTGAGAGAGAGGGAGAGACAAAGAGGGGGGAGAGAGAGAGAGACAAAGAGAAAGAGAGAGTTATGTAGGTAGGGTACCAAAGGGAGAGAATTGAGAGTGTGAGGGGAGGTGAGAGGGATAAAGGGATAAAGTGAGAGTTTAAGAGAGAGAGTGGGAGAGAAGGGTTTGGAGTGAGAGGGACTTATCAAGGTAGGGTGGGAGCAATAAAGGGAGTGAGAGAGAGGGGGGTGGGAGAGAGAGAATTGAGAGAGAGGGAGAGAGAGAGGGGGGGAGAGAGAGAGAGACATCGAGAAAGAGAGAGCTATGTAGGTAGGGTGCCAAAGGGAGAGAATTGAGAGATAAGTAGTGAGAGGGAGTGTGAGAGTGACGGAGTGGGAGAGAGAGGGAGTGTGAGTGAGAGACCTAAGAGAGGGAGAGGTTGTGGGAGGGTTTATAGGGTAGAGGGTAGTGGGTAGGGGGTTTAAGGTTGAGGGTAGAGGATTGAGTGTATAGGGTTGGGGGATTAGGGTCGAAGGTTGACAGTCGAGGGTTGAGGGTAGAGGATTGAGGGTATAGGGTACAAGGTCAAGGGATTAGGGTCCAATGTATAGGGTGGAGAGTATAGGGGTTGAGGGTTTAAGGGTAGAGGGTAGAGGGTTGAGGGTTTAAGAGTTGAGGGTTTAGGGATTAGGGTAGGGATTTTTCTTGGATTTAAGGGTGTAAGTTTTGAGTGATCAGTGTTGAGTGATTAGGGTTTAGGGTAGAGGGTATTGGGTTGAGGGTTTAGGGTTTAGGGTTTAGGGTTTAGGGTTTAAGGGTTGAGGGTTAGGGTTGAGTGATTAAGGGTTTAAGGGTTTAGGGTTTAGGGTTTAGGGTTGAGGGATTAGGGTAGAGAAGGAGGGATTGATGGATAGAGAGAAGGAGAGAAGAGGAGGGAGGGACATATATGAGGGTTCAGGATCTAATGTATAGGGTAGAGGGTTGAGAATAGAGGGTATAGGGTTGAGGACCTGTAGGGTTGAGGGGTTAGGGTATTGGGTTGATGGAATAGGGTTGAGGGATTAGAGTTGAGGGTACATATGGTTGAAGGATTAGGGTTAAAAGTCCAATGTATAGGGTAGAGGGTATCGAGGTTGAGGGTTTAGAGTTTGAGGGTTGAGGATTGAGGGATTAAAGGTTGAAGGTTGAGAATTGAGGGTTGGGTGTTTAATTTATAGGGTAGAGGGTTTGAGGGTTGAGGGTTGAGGGTTTAAGGTTGAGGATAGAGGATTGAGTGTATAGGGCTGGGGGATTAGGGTTGAGGGTCCGATGTATAGGGTAGAGGGTATAGGGGTTGAGGGATTAGGGTTGAAGGGTTGAGGGATTAAGGGTTAGGAGGGTTGAGGGATTAGGGTAGAGAGTTTACTAAGTGGGTTTAAGGGTTGAGGGATTAGGGTTGAGGGTTGAGGGTAGAGGATTGAGGGTAGAGGGTATAGGGGTTGAGAGTGGGAGAGAGAGTGGGAGAGAGTGGTAGAGAGGGTGGGAGAGAGTGGGAGAGAGTTGGAGAGAGGGAAAGAGATTGGGAGAGGTGGGAGAGAGGGGTGGGAGGGAGAGAGGGTGGGAGAGGAGAGAGAGGGAGAGAGGGGAAGAGAGTGGAGAGAGGGGTGGAGAGGTGGAGGGGAGAGGGAGGTGGAGAGGGAAAGGAGAGTGGAGAGGGAGAGGGGTGGAGGGGAGAGTGGAGAGAGGGTGGGGAGAGTGGAGAGGGTGGAGAGTGGGGAGAGGTGGAGAGAGGGTGGGGAGAGGGTGAGAGTGGAGAGTGGAGAGGGTGGAGAGAGAGGGGTGGGAGAGGGTGGGAGAGGTGGGAGAGGGTGGCATAGAGGGAGAGAGTGGGAGAGGAGGGGTGGGAGACGGGAGGAGTGAGAGAGGGTGGGAGAGAGGGAGGGAGAGAGTGGGAGAGGGTGAGAGAGAGTGGGAGAGAGTGGGTGAGAGGGAGGGAGAGAGTGGGAGAGTGGGAGAGAGTGAGAGAGGGTGGGAGTGAGTGAGAGAGTGGGAGAGAGGGTGGGAGAGGGTGGTAGAGAGTGGGAGAGGGTGGGAGAGGGTAGGAGAGAGTGAGAGAGAGGGAGGGAGAGCATGGGAGAGAGTGGGAGAGTGGTGTTGATGGTGTTTTTATGCACTTCACAACATAGGAAATACGTAAGTGTATTACCTCTCTTGAAAGACAATCTTTCACAATCAAATTGAAGAACACTATCCCAAGGTCTCTCGAATGTCAGGTTTTGACAGTGCTTGGAGTATATCAGTTGATTTATGTGATTTTATGGAATCACAAGGTGGTATTACATGATTTAAAGCTATAGGAGAATTGGGTCAATGAATGGAGTTCTTCGAATATGAAATTACTACACCCAACTGCAGGCTTAGACAATAGTCTTGGACTCCATTGTTTTGTTAGATTTGGCTTTACAATGTGCAATGAACCTTAACACAGGTTGTTTCTTAAAAAAAAGGAAAAGAGGTAGGGAAGAAGGATGGTTCCTGGACCTGCAACTATCGATGAACAGTGATCATGGAGGTTCCTGCTGTGGACAGTTTCCTTAAATAGGATTTCACTTAATCTGAATTCTCACAATGTCATGAAATCTATGCTATCTTATAAGGACTGCAGATATTCATCATTCATTCGCCATGTAAATGTGAACAAAGACAAAGTTTAAAGAGCAACTATGAAATTATAGTCCAGGCTAACTTTGCACAGTCACTTACCAGCAGCAAATGACCAAAAGTATGGACAAGGAAATCATACACATAGGAGAAAGCTTCATAACCAAAGACAACATACTAAGTCCACCAAAGCTAACTAAAGGATACTAGAACAACAAATTAACTTGAAGTAAAGTTTTAATTAAAGTGAGAAGAATCATGAAACATGTGGAGAAACCCAAAAATACACTAAGAAATGACTGTACTTTCTATTATAATTTCTGCAGCATGCCTTTACAACAACTCAACTCTCCTCAAATGAGAGGAGGAGAGCCCTATTTATAGTTTTCAAAAAGAAAAATGAGTGGCCAAGATTCAATTCTATTGTGTGGCCAGGATTCACTTTACACTAGGGTTTCACCTACCCCCTAAATATATTACATTTTCATAACAACTTTTTTCTTTTCCCTATTTTGTTATCTAGTGACAACGTTGTAGCAATTTTATCTTCTTGCTGTTTGCCCTTTGCTGTAGCTACTCTTTGAGGAATTCTTCGTCAATGATAGGGTTGCCTTCACACTTTTTTAAAGCTGCATATTCTACAAAGCTCAAGATCAGTGGTTGAAGCTTGTCCACCTCCATAATATCCGATCGTAGCACCTGGTAGCTCCATTCTTGGGAATTGCTAACAAGCTTCTTCCAATCGTCATCATATTTGGCAGCATTATCTCTAAAAATTTCTGACTGGGTGAAGGCTCGGGCAACAAAACTCATGAAATCTATGGTGATTTCAGCTGACATCCCATCCTCCATGTTCTTTAAGAAGTGTGGCTTTATGCTCTCTAGATTAATTTCGATAGCGGGCAACTCGTACCTCGTCATTAGCTTGAGGTACCGAGTGCAATCCTCGCTGGCCTCCTTGGCCCATTCGATATCTGGAACTATCCGTTCTAAAATTTGCTCCAGCTTTCCCTTTCGATGGTCAAAGTCTCAATTCCATACATCCACTAACCAGTGGTCATCATCCTTGAGGGCAAGGTCCTTCTCCCAAACCTCACTTGGCAACGCGAGTATGGCCTCAATTTTTGGGTAGGTTGCTCTGTACTTCCTTGGGAACCCCTCGCAGACTTGCTTCGTATCCTCAAGAGTTCTCTGTACTTCCAAGAACCTATTTTCTGTCTAGACAACCAAGTTGATACCTGTGTTTCCTATGTCTAAGACCTTCTAGAACCAGTTTTCCGTAGTCTTATCCAAGTTCCTTCTCTTTTCCAATTTGCTGATTTTCTCTTGAGATAACAACTGAGGCGGGGCTAATGACGTAGTGGGCTTCTCATCCGAGGATGACCATTGCTGAATATAGGCTGTTAGATCGACCAATTTTTCTTCGAGCTCCTCCTTCAAAACCTTATCCTATTGGATAAGATGCACCACTGTGGCGACCGATCCCTGAAGGTGGTCGAACTTTTTCTCCCTCGTGGCCACTCCCAAGTCAATGGTGGAGATGTTATAATTTATTCCTTGTTCTCCAACCATCGGTGTTTCTATTTGCACTACCCAAGATCTGGAGGCATCCATGGTTACCTTCGATTTGATCTTTGGCCTTTTCTCTTTCTTGGTGCTTATCTGCGCTCTGACCATTATGGCTTCCAACCTTGCCTTAGGATCCTTTAGGGTGGGAGTCTTTTGCTTCAATTGCTTCTCCAGCCAATCAGGTATTTGGGGCACTTCCCTGGGTGACTCACCTTGATTCTTGTCATCCTCCCCCTCAAGTTCAGTGGCTCTGATGACAAGGGCCCCCTTCTCAGTTCCTGCATCCAACTTCTCCTCATCGGAGTCCTGTTCGAGCATTATACACTTAGTGGGAGACTTGGTGCGCAATTGCTCATTGGAAGGATCCTCCCTTTCAACACCCTTTTCTTCTTCATTTTGGTCATGTTCATGTTCCTCTGGCTTATCTTCTTGCTCATCTTCATGGAGGGATGCTTCCTCATCATGTTCTACAATTTGGCCATGCCTTTTAGTCAGAGACTTGTTGCCTTCAGTCTTCGGAGCAGTAAATTCTTCATCCACCGCAAGATGATCTTTGACTTCCTTATCCTCAATCTCCTTAAGCTACTTGCTCCATTCGGCTTCAGGCTTGGGATCATGGGTTTCCCGGACTAACTCAGTGTCAAGCTCCTTGCTTCCCTCACTGGAAGATTCGTAGGCTACCTCATGGATCTCTCGATGTTCGAACAAAGGGTGCTCATGGTAGTCAAATTCTTCGTCTTCTGGCCTCTTTGCAGCCTCTAGCTGTTGTTGCTCAAGTTCATCAGATATCTACATTGTCGCCTCCATTCTTGGTGGTTCGGTAAGGGGAGGGAGAGTTGGAGCATTGGCCATAGCCTGAGCTATTGCAGCTTGAACCATTGGGCTAGTAAGCATCCCTGAAAGCTTGGATGGCATATTTTGCATGTATTTTACAAAGGATTCTAGGAGGCTGAGGACGGGCATCGTGGCAGTGGAAACGGAGGGAAGGGAAGGAGACATAGAGGAAGAAGAGACTGATGAGGTTGTGGCAAAGGACGAATCCACTAGTATGACCTGCATGATTGGAGAGGTGGAAGCAAGGTGGACAAAGATGTCCACCGTAGGTGGGGAGGAAGTAGAAATTGCAAGCGAAGTATGCGGGGTAGAGGCAACAACAACGACAATTGCAGCAGACGGAGACCTCAGTGGGTCAGACTCTTCTCCCCTGATCCCATGGAGTGGACCTTTGGGTATCACAGACGTCTCCATGCCTCTGGTTTTTTTTCTTTGTTTCTTTGGTGGCTCGCCCTCTAATGCCTTTTGGGCATAAACCTTCGGTTTGGGCAACTGCTCACTAGCTTCTTTTCTCTTTTTTGTTTTGACTGATGGTGGGGTTTTGGATGTTTCCCCAGTTGTAGCGGTGGCCACCCCACCATTGGAGCCACTCGATTCACTTTCGAGTCCCTTAAATGTTAAGGCAACTCCTTGTTGCTTCAATCAGGCTACCTGTTGGTTGATCCAAGCCTTTTTTCGGACCTCGACGGGTTTGGTGAGTTTGTCGAGGTCATCAACCTATCGCTTGTCCCAATCAATCATAGGAAGTGGAAAATTGGAAATGGCATCATATCTCGGATCAATCACCGTGCTTTCATCTTCTTCAAGTTGATCAAGAACCAAGCACAAGTTTATTCTCCGCACGTAGAGGGCACTCATGTGCATGTAGTGCCGCAACCGCACTTCAAGATCATCTCTTCAATTAGCCCAGAAATCCTCAACATTGTGGAGGTGGGCATACTCCCATCCCAGTGCCTTTCTGATATGACCAAATGGGTCAATTCAGGGCCGAGCTATATATTCTCGGAAGTGGTATTCGGCCAACTCCCTTTCTGAGTATCCCGCACACTAGGAGGTATGAATCTTGTACATTCCTTGGCTGAGCCCAATGGGGTAAGGTGTACTCACCAAATGCCTACTGTTCTAGATATTATGAATGTGCCATAACTACCAAGTCATCTCCAACAATATAATCCGGTCATTGGGGTACCTGGGCAGCTTGTTTGGTCTTTCTATGAACCCTTGGGCACAGATGTAAGTGAACTTTGGAAATTGTATATATAGGAAGGCATATTGCCTGAGGAGGGCCCTGGCACTGTGGGAAAATATTCTTTGAAAGTCTCCTCCTAGAGAACGAATGATGTAGGTGATGAATCCGCCATTCACCCTATAATAATCCCTCTTGAAGTTTCGGTACTACAGTTGAGGGTATTTATCATAAGGCTTGAGCTCTGCTCCTGATGCCTCACTGGGTATTGTAGTCAATCCATGATAGTGCCACCGATCGGCGAGGGAGTATACCAGGTAGGATGTCATGTAGAACTTGGAGGTCTTCTTCACATTTGTAAACTATTCATGGAAGCAATCATTGATTATCTCCCCCCAATAAAAGGCAGTGTCGTCACCGTAGAGAATTTGCTCCACAAAGTAAAACATCCATTCTTGGAAGAAGGCCATAGTAGGAAGATCCATTACTCGACTTAGCAAGGTCACGAGGTCGTGGTATTCCTCGAAGAAATCATTGCGAAAGAGCTCATGAGGGAGTTTGTCGTCACTACCCTGCTTGTCCTTCAACCAGTACTGATTAATTAGTTTCTTGCATTTCAATGGATCTTGCTCCCATAACTCCTTGCATTCTTCTATGGTGGGGGTCTCCATGCTCGTGAAGGAAAGAATGTGGAAAGTTTCCCTTATACCAGGCAGAGACATATCTGCAAGGACATTCCCATCTTGGTCCACTATAGTTCTAGTCTCAGGTTGATATGCATTTATGCATGCCATTACCAATTTTGGGGCCACCAAGGTTGGCAGGAAGCCTGTAGCTTTGGCAAGTCCGCAGGTGCTTATCAATCTTGCATTTTTTGTTTTGGGATTCATCCTGACTCTCTGTGTAAACTCATCAATATCGACTTGACCGATATTGGTATCCACGACATCTCTCTAAAGAGTAGTGATTCGGGACTATAAGGGCACCCCTTGAAACTTGTATTTCATCTGATCCTTACCCTCCTTGCCCTGGGTTGCCTTGGCTGTTCCTTTCCCCTTTTCCTTGGAGGCACTAGAAGTTCCTGTGCCAGATTCCATAAATCTTACACTAAAGACATGAATTAGCAACATTATTGTGGGAAAGTGGCCTCGAACAAGTCCCTACACATCAAGGTTAGATCCACAATCTCCATTCATATTTGGTAATCATCTAACATTTGATAAAACATCATTAGAAAACAAGGTAGGTGACTTGGGCTTCTAGGGCTGAAGTTTCCTTGGGAGAATGCCATTTGAAAGGGAAAATGAGGCACGAGACTCCCAAAAGAACTTCGTGATGTTGGCTTTTCTCAATTGAGGGTTGGCATGAAAGAAGACCTAATTTTAGCAAGTTGGTCGAAGTCCATTTTGGATTTGGAGGTCATCTGAGCTCTCATTTAGGCATTCGGGTATCAGCTACAGGAAGGCCGCTAGAAATGGTGCAGCGAAGACAAAACTCCGGGCATCGGTTTCTAGAGCTCAAATTGCTGTTATGGGGAAGCAGTTTCAGGTTAGCCATTCAGAATGACGAAATGTAGGAGGCAATCCGGGAGTGGAATTTCGGAAGGTAATCCCCAGTGAAAAATTCAGGAGCTAGGAAAGCTTGGCGACGAACAAAGGGTCGGGACTTGGAGGACGGAAAGTCGGTGAGGTTCAGCCATTTGGAATGACGAGAGCGGAACGAAATCCAAAAGGCAAAATTCTGGAGGCCGGGGTCTGGATATATTTTGGGCGCTGGTTAATTCCGGTCGCTTTGAAACGAAAATCCAGAGTCAAGGTCCGGGAGTCGGAAAGATGTCTCGAATTCGCCGTTTGGGACGACGACACCAAAACGGAATCTCGAAGACGAAATTCCAGAGTTCGGAGTTCGAATTGATTTTGGACTTTGGATTCTTCCATGTATTTTTGAACGGACTTTATGCACCTGGGGGCCGAGGTTCGAGAGGATGCTCAAGGTAGGTTGTTCACAACGACGAAGTTAACAGGGAATTCCAGGAACAAAATTTCGAGGGTTGGATCCCGAGGATAGTTTGTTCCTTGGCCGATTTTCGATTTTTTGCAAGTTTGAAACGGGCTTTGTGAACCCGGGATCTGAGGGTTGGAAAGACACTCGAGGGAGGTCGTTCACAACGGCGGGGGCACAATGGAAACCTATGAAGGGAAATCCGGAGGCTGGGATCCGAGGCGAGCTTGGCCACCGTCAATTTTTGAAGTTTAAGTTTTGCGCTTTGTGCGGACGATCGCGGGAAAGTCCAGGCCCAGGAGATGCCAACGACTATTTCAAAGAACAGTGGCAGCGGGGTTAAGCTCCGATGTTGAATTTCGATGATTTTATGTGGTTTTTGTGGATTCTAAAAGGTGGGTTTTTTAGTGGGAGTACTAATCTACTAGATTTTAACCCATTTTTTACATTTTTACTTCGTTTAATCTCATAATTTCATGAAAAAGAGGATGAGGCGCATGGACAGTGGACATACCTTGAAATCTTGAAGAAGGATGTTGTTGAATGCCTGAAACATGGCAGGATGAGAGCTCGAGCACGGGGGCAGAAAATGATGGATGTTGGGAAGCTCTCCAAATTTCTCTATCACTTCGGTCGCGTGAAAATGATAGTTGGAAAATCCATTTTAAATAGCCAAAACCGCAATTAATACATCAATTTAATGTTTCGTATGACGGCCAGATAGTTTGGTGAGTTCAAATTTGTGGGCAGAGGTGGGAGGATAGGGGTCTGGCGGCTAGGAAGATGTCTAGCCACTGCCTCCTGAAAATAGAATTCCAGAGACAAAATTTTGAGAAGGGAAACCCAACAGGTCGGGAAGATGTCTGGCCGCGACTGTCTGCAACAACCAATCTGGAATGAAAACCCAAAAAGGGAAACCCGAAAAGGCCAAAGATTTAACATTTTCAAAGGGGGCCAAGTTTGGTTAGACTTAAGATGTGACTTTTGGGAATATGAGCTGAACTTTTAGGGTGAAAAATGAGGTGAAGCCAAAGAGGGACCTAACAAGGAAAACAAGGAAGAGAGGGTCCCCATTCCAAACGGGGCATGTGTGCAACAATCACAACAAGTGGGAGTGAGAGAGATGGTGGGAGAGAGTGGGAGAGGGTGGGAGAGAGTTGGAGAGAGTGGGAGAGAGG
>CM021103.1:392782945-392990621 GCA_007115665.2 Sequoiadendron giganteum | reverse complement strand
TGGGAGGAGAGAGGGTGGGAGAGAGTGGAAGAGAGGGAGGGAGAGTGGGAGAGGGTGGGGGAGAGAGTGGGAGAGAGGGTGGGAGAGATTGGGAGAGGGGGAGAGAGTGGGAGAGAGGGTGGGCGAGAGTGGGAGAGAGTGGGAGAGAGGGTGGGAGAGAGTGGGAGAGAGTGGTAGAGGGTGGGAGAGAGATCAAATGAGTGAGTGAGTGAGTGAGAGATAGGGAGTTGAGAAAGGGAGAGGGTATAGGGGATGAGAGATGAGGGAGAGACTCGAGAGAGAGAGGAGGGAGTGGGAGAGAGATATAGGGTATAAGGGTTAAGGGTAGAGGGGAGATAGATAGAATTAGGGTATAAGGGTAGATGGAAGATAGATAGAATCAGGGTATATAGGGTATAGACAAAGAGAGAAAACAAATCTATTAAAAAACCAACTTTCTCATAACGCGAGCGCATTTTGAAGAAGTAGAGATATGGTTGTTTTAGGAAGAAATAATGTGAGCACATTTTGTGTTGCACTAAAAATGGTAAAAAAACTCAATATACCCATGATCTCAATGCCCACCTTCTGCATATTCTCCTGGTTCTGTGCATGCTCCGACAAAAATTAGCTTTTTGATGATGTTGTGAAGTGTGCAAACATGTTTTTCACATTCCACCACCTTTCCCATGATCTTTCTACCACCTTTGCGTGAAATAAAAAAGTTTTCATGTTGAAAGACATATACTATCAATTCAAGTTTGAATTCCATTGAAAACTGATATATAATTGAACTTTGGAGGGGAACAAGCTTTTGAAAAAGTCAAATTTTTGAGGAGTTTGAAGAAAGAAGAAGCTAAGGCTACATAATTGGGTTGAACTCCTCCATTTGAAAGTCTGGTTTTCAAAGTATGTGAAATCTTTACAAATTTTCTTTCATTTATTATGGCTTGCTTTCATTTTTGTTATTTTGCATATTCCATGTTGATCATCGTTTGTTTGCCATTATAACCTTAGGTTTTCAATGCACATTTTAAATTACACAATTCTATACACTTGCCAATTACATTTTTAAACCACATCTCTTTGAGGCATATTGTTATTTAACAATTGACTTACCTTGTGTATGCTTCCACATTTTGTATACACATATATATGACATACATTTTAAGGAAGTAAAATAAAACATCATTTCTCAATCCTTTATTATGAAAGTGAATACCAGTCTCTCAAGCTTTCATTGAGGTATTTTGTCAAACAATTATATTCCATGTTGATCATTGTTTGTTTGTCATTATAACCTTAGGTTGTCATCAACATGGAAGCATGGAAAAAGAATTTGAATTGTGATGCAACTAGGGGAGGTCTTGTAACACAACTGAACACAAAAAATCAACCAACAACAACAATTCACAAGTCACAATTCTCAAAACTCTTCACTTCTCACCAAATCAACACTCTTCCTTGTACCATTGCCAAATCATTCAATCGAGTATTTCTTCTCGATAAGATTATTTCAGACCAACACTTGAACCATTTCAAGGACCCTTCATGGTACACAATCACATGCCAACAAACCACTATTGGTTACTTTATAACAACTTTCTCAAATCAGGCTTTCTACGCCAACTAGGACAGTTTAGGAAAGAAACTTATCTTGAAACTTGACCAAACCTCCAAACACATGTGGGCAGAAATTTATATGTATTCAAACCAAAGAATTCACAATTACTTCTCATAAATTCATCCACCAAGATGCCAAAACCAAAAACCCTCTTTTTAAGTCAAATAACCTAGGGCTTATTGGAAAACACACTTCCTAACCTTATCAAAACATTCCACCACCTCTAACAGGTCTAAAATGGCCTACACAAACTCAATTCAAAAATAAAAATTGCTGCCCTAACACAATACTCACTTTAGCATGTCAAAACCTCTCCAATTCACATGGAAAACACCAAATTTCCCCTGTACACACTCAACATTCCCACACTTTTTTAGTGATGTTGTAGACCCATTCCTCAAGTTAGAGTGGCCATAGTGAGAGGAATGGGTCAATACACCATTTTAAATGACTTCCAAACCTTAAAACCAAACCCTCAACTTTCATGCAAATAACCTAGGGTTTATTGAAAGTCTTGACAATCGAGCTTAGTAGACCTCACCAATACCAACAACACTTCAAAAATGCCTTGCAAAAGCTCAAAAAACCATTACATGGAAGGTTCCTTCAACATTTCATCAAAACCATTCTTTAACACCCCATTTACATAAGGAAAACAACATGTAATTCTGCCTATCTTGTAATCATGGCATGCCCCTGCACCACCTTTGTCTATGCTAGAAATAGTCTTCTACAAGATGATTGTAAGTATTTTTTATGAAGCCTTGAATGAAATATATTTCATTTATTTTAATGGATAAATATTTTAGGAACTAATATTTGTCTCATTGCCATGCTAGAGGTAAAATTATCCGCCATGCCGAAGAAATGAAGAAGGAATAAACTAACAGATGAAGAGTATGAAATCCTTCAAAGAAAAGGAGAGATAATGGTTGAGGGAATATCGTGAACAAAAGAAATTGGGTACTATTGATGAAAAAAAAAGCCAACTGAAGAGGAAATTCAACCATCTAAAAGAGAATAAGATTTGACAGCACAAAGGGCACAAATGGGAAAGCATCATGGTAAGACATATTCAAATAGTGTAGTTGGAGGCACATCCTCTATGGAAAGTGAATACGAAGGGACACCATTAAGCACAAGAAAATATGGAGGGACACCAACTACCACAAGTGAATATGGAGGGACACCATCTATCACAAGTGAATATGATTGGACACCATCAAGCACATCTCAAGTTGAGAGTACATAATCACTCGGATTTGATGAAGAAGGTATGCCATCATCCCCACGAGAACCTCAAGGTATGTCTTCTACTCCACAATTGATCAAAGGTATGCAATCTAGCCCACCTCAATTAAATATTGATGAAATTCGTAATGTTGAGATGTATGTACCTAGGAGAACACCACCTAGAATTTTGCATAGAAAGCCAAAGTATTTGATTAATATTGATGAGGATATTTTGCAGCACATGGAAGGTAAGATTCCAGCACACACTTGTAGAAGATATGCTGATAAGATTTGGAAACTGTACTTTGAAAGGATAAATGACACCACAAGATGTCAACTATTTGTTGAAATGATGTGGGGTATAAATTATAGAGACATCATGAAGACTCTTGGGTTGAGAACATCGAATGCATCGAGTGAAAATACTATTGTGAAGAATCTAATGGATGTATATGAGAGTGTGGGTAAGACATCACACTCAAAGGATAGTAATGTCACATGACGTGTCATTACATAAACTTTGGTAAGTAGTCAGACAAAGAGAGCTCGTCTCATTAGAAAGACGAGTGAACAAATGAGAATTAGTAGATTTTTTTTATCAAAAGTCGTTCAAAGGCGACAAAGAATTGAGGGCACCGATTCAAATGAATTATGGGAATTCTCGGGGAGATTGCCACAAAAAGATAAAAAAGTTGTTGAAGCATTGAGAACACTTATTGAAGAGTATTGGAAGAATAACACAAGGCCATCTCTGAATCAAAGGGATATGGTAATAAGGAGAATCGGTAGTCGGAACCGTGAGCCACATCCAAAGCATTTTTGGATATGACTCAAACCCAATTTTTTCGTAAATTTCAAAATGATTATCCTCAAATTGGTATTTGTCAAAGATTTTTTGAAATGCTTAAACCTTTTTATGTCAAGATAAATCACACACGCACTAATTGTTGTTGTAGACTACATATTGGATTCTCTAACCATTATGATGTTTATTGTTCTATATGTTTAGATTTGCATACTAATGATGTTTTATAGGATTGTGGCATAGAAACCCCACCAAAATCTTCAAGAGAGTTCTTATCAAAATCTTTATGTGAAATAGAGGATGGCCAGATATTTTATAGGACAACATACTTGGATGGTTCATGCGAGCATTGCGGTGGCTTCCAGCATATGCTAGTATGTCAATATTTGGAAAGAATAGATGAGGTGGGACATAAAATAGTAGAGTTCGGGAAGTATAAAACCATGGAATATGCTAAAAAAGATGGGTCTCAAGCAAAAAGGTGTGATTTGGTTATTGAGAAGATTCCAATTTATCAGTTTATGTCCATGTTTCGTGAAAATATACTATCTAAGTATGCAATGCATACCCATAGAGCCCGATGGTTGGACATGCAATTCAAGCTATGCAAGGACACCTTTCTAGTTGGAAACATAGTATTAGTGGTTGAAATTGTGGAGAAATACACTCTACAACCACATCGTGAGGTGCAGTCATAGTATTACAACTCCACATAGGTTTTGATATTTGTGCAAATAACATTCATTCATGCAGTTGATAGTACAAGGACCAAAGTAATGTATTGAGGGAGTATCACTTTTATATTAGTGATGATCACACACATTCTCCAAAGTTCATGCAAGGTTGCTTCCAGATGTTCTATAGTGATTTGGCTCATAGGGGAATAACATACATTCGACATATAATATGGTCGGATAACTGTGCACCACAGTTCAAGAACTCATGCATGTTCTACTAGTTGAGCAAGATGCATTTCATTACAGGTGCACAACATATGTGGAACTTTTGTGAGGCCGGGCATGGAGAGGGGGAGCATACATGAGAATAGCATTAGCACGAGAAGATTTAAAGTATAAAGATAATGCAAAGTTGATAGATGCAAGATCAATTGTCGAGTGGTGTAATGATTTGATGGGTCTAGGTAATGAAGGTATGTCTTCAGTTCATAGGTATTTTTGGTTGATGGATGATACTAACATTGCACCATATGAAGATTGTTGTATACTAATAATATTGAGTGAGCTACACTCTTTCCTTAGCTCAAATGTAGGTTCATGGAGTATTGATACACATATAATGGCATGCTTTTGTTCTTCATGTACAATGCAAACCTGAAATGATTGTGAGTCAGGGGATTGGGTTGACAAATGGTTGACAAGTTATCTTAGCCCACTTCACACGTATCGCCCTTCGACGGTATTGGAACTAACACTGATGGAATCATCGGTCGAATTTGACCATGTATCAAATCTAGTTCAACCAGGTAATATATCTTCTTGCTTAGATTTTTAAATTCCATATTGTTATATTACTTTGTAGTGTATTCGTAATGTTCAATAATTTCAAGAGATTTGCTACACATATCAATGCAGGGCAAGTTTATGCAGTTATTGCAGATGAAGACAATGAAGATTGAATAGACTATTACTTGTGTTGTTGTGTTGACGCCAAAATAAATTGGAGGCCCCATTTATAGATGGAGAAAACATTGAATACCTTACATGCTCGGTTGTTGTTACTGGAACACGGCTTAGAAGGTTCCCACATAAGAGTGTTAAACATTGGTTGTTTTAGTACTTTGACATGCATCGAAAGATTCTTCATTACTCAAATCTTGTTGTGACATCCAATGTTTGCTGACCAAATATGGGGGTAGACCTTTGAAAAAGGTCTTTTGGAAGGTCTGTGATTGTAACCACAAAGCAATACTTGACACAATAAAGAGTAGAGTAGACCCAGATGGTTCGTTGGATTAATTTGTAAGTATGCACATCAGTTCTTATTAATTTATACTTGTATGCACATTAATTTTTTTGATGAAAATTCTATCATCTTCTTTTACTTTGCCTATTTGTAAGTAACCTACTAGAAATTGATTGGTGTCCCCTTGCAAAAAATGCGGATTTATGAGCCATCCAAGAGAATTTCAGCCAGAAAAGCAATGCAACATCCTTATTTTGACGATCTTGACAAATCTCAATCATGATTTTAAGCCATTACAAAAGTGTGTGCAAAGCTTGGTGAGGGAATTTAAAGTTATTCATTTGAAGTTAACCTTATCATGAGCAGCTATGATGTAGACATTATAAGAGCATCTCAAATTTCAACTTACTCTATTCATGAGAGGTGTGTGCAATAGGTATGTTGGAATTCCCAATGAAGATGTATGAACAAGAGTGACTAAGTTGTGAGACCTGTGTGCCTATCTATAAGTGCCTTTCATCTATTTTTCATTTCATTTCCATTTTGGATGCTCTTTCTTTTTCTCTTTTACTTTGCGTATTTGTAAGTAAACTAATAAAAAATGATTTGTCTCTCGTTGCAAAAAATGTTGATTTATGAGCCATCAAAGAGAATATCAACCAAAAAAGCAATGCAACATCCTTATTTTGATGATATTGACAAATCTCAATTCTGATTTCAAGCCACTACAAAAGAGCATGTGAAACTTAGCGAGGGAATCTCAAGTTACTCAATAGAAGTTAACCTCATAATGAGCACCTGTGATGTAGACATTTAAACAGAATCTCCAATGTATGAGTGACATTGTAAAAGATATGTGAGAATGAAGTACTTAAGGAATTGTAATGAGATTTACTCAAATACTATAATTTTGGAGTTCATGTTTGGTGCGGTAGCACCTTGTTCTCTAAATGCCTTCAATAGGAAAATTTGCAAAATTTGAATTTTGAAATGTAAACAATGTGAAAAAGGTCATGTGAAGGTCATATGTAATGTATTAAAAGTCTCAAAGAGGCCATTAGGTGATTAGAGAAGTGATATAAAGCATGTAAGGTCAAGAAAAATAGAGATCTTTTGTATTTTTGAAGATTTACAATCCATAAAGTCCCTATTTTAGTGATTTTATGAGTTTTCTAGTTGTTCATTAACTTGTACGACCTGTATAGTAGTTTAAGGCCTTGAATCCTATTTTTAAAGATAGAATAGTGAAGTAGCTTTCATTTGAATCTATTTAGGAGGGTATCCATTGAGTTTATCATTAGTTTGAACTGATTTTTCTCAACTTGGTCTGTAAACCCTCAAGATTGGGGTTTTGAGAGTCTAGATAACCAATAATGACTACTCCACCGAATTTGATTGTTTAGATTAGTGGAGTAAGTTAGTCTTAGGATGTTTTAGGTGTGTGTGTGTTTATCTATGCAGGAGAATTCAAGAAACAAAGGTGGAGTTGCTGCTATAGGGTTTTATGATGAATTTCCAAGTGAAAAGTGTGGCTCCAAGTGGTGTTTTGAGGAATTTTTTTCAAATGAATTCACAAAAAAATGACTGATCTAGATAGCTACTATTGAGTTACAACAAATACTTCAAAATAAATAGTGGTTGTCTTGGAACATGTGCATCAAAAATGACCTTCTTCACTGTCCTCATTAGGCTAACTCGACCTAATTTACAAAGGAACATACCTTTAAACATTCAACAACCCCTTGAACTTGTTGGGGAAGAAATTATCATGTATCGAAACCCTCAGATCCACAATTTTTCTCTCAGGAGAAACTCACTCCACCATGCCAAACCATAAAACCCTTATTTTATGCTAGTATGAGGAGGGTTTTATTGAAAGGAATGGTTCCACACCTTACTAGAACATGCCACCACCTCAAAACTTCTTAAAATCACCTGAAAAAACTCAAAAACAATCACCCAACCTCTACATGCAATATTTTATCAAACCCTAGTGTGAAACCTCATTATTCATGCCCTTTTCCATCAAAATCTACAGGGGAGGCAACACAAACCCCATAAAACTTATTCCCTTTCACCAAATAAGCACCCTAACATCAAAATGGGTTTTTAATATGTATTGGGTCTATGGAAACATAAAGAGATTGAAAAAGAGAACACAATCACCCTGTATGGAACCGTACAGTTCAAAGAAACATCAAATTTTTGGTAAAATATAGAAAAATGCAAGGAAAAAATTGAATTTATTGTTCTTCTTCTAAGTAAATGGTACATTTATGCTAGGCATGGTACGTTTACGTTAGGAATGGTCCTCTTTCACACCCAAACACATGGAATCACTTTGAGGTATGTTCAATCAGATCGATCCCTTAAGAGTCCAAAGTGTTAAATGGTTGCAAAATTCAACATGCTGATACTCAGATACCATTACACTTAGAAAATTATCATCTGATCCTACATGATCATGTTGGGCCTCTCTACAAAAACCTCCCTTGGTTTTGGCTATCTTAGTGTGGTTTTACCGTAGCGACGAATTTTCACTTGATGGAAAAAGTGTCAAATGCAAGCAGTGTAAAGTTGCAAAGTGGTGCAACTTTCATTCTGCAACTCATGTGACCAAGCAGACCATTCCAATGCATCTGAATAGGTATGTTTACACTAGGAATGGTCCTCTTTTGCACCCAAACACGCGGAATCACTTTGAGGTACGTTCAACCAAATTGATCCCTTAAGAGTCCAAAGTGCTAAATGACTACAAACTTTAGCATGTTGTTACTTGGATACCGTGATTCTTAGAAACTTCTCATCTAATCCTATAGGATTGAGTTGGAACCTTCTACAAAAACCTCTCTCAATTTTGGCTATCTTTGAGTGGTTTTCCCATGGCGATGAATTTTCACTTGATGGAAAAAGTGTCAAATGCAAGCGGTGCAAAGTTGCAAAGTGGTGCAACTTTTGTTCTGCAACTCGTGTGACCAAGCAGACTATTCCAATGTGTTTGAATAGGTATTTTTATGCTAGACATGGTCCTATTTTGTACCCAAACATGCGGAATCGCTCCGAGGTATGTTCAACCAGATCGATCCCTTAAGAGTCCAAAGTGCTAAATGGTTACAAACTTCAACATGATGTTACTCGGATACCATGACACTTAGAAAATTCTCATCTGCTTCTACAGGATTCCATTGGGCCCCTCTACAAAAAAATCTCTTGGTTTTGGCTATCTCAGAGTGGTTTTCTTGTGGCGGTGGATTTTCACTTGATGGAAAAAGTGTCAAATGCAAGCAGTGCAAAGTTGCAAAGTGGTGCAAATTTTGTTTTGGAGCTCGTGTGACCAAGGAGACTATTCCAACGCATCTGAATAGGTATTTTTTGCTATGCACGGTCCTCTTTTGTATCCAAACACGCGGAATCGCTATGAGGTACATTCAACCGAATTGATCCCTTAAGAGTCCAAAGTGCTAAATGGCTGCAAAATTCAGCATGCTATTACTCAGATACCGTGACTCTTAGAAACTTATCGTCTAATCCTACAAGATCAAATTGGGCCCCTCTACAAAAACCTCTCTCAGTTTTGGCTATCTCAGAGTGGTTTTCCTATGGCGGTGGATTTTCACTTGATGAAAAAAGTGTCCAATGCAAGCAGTACAAAGTTGTAAAGTGGTGCATCTTTCATTTTGCAACTCGTGTGACCAAGACAACTATTCCAATGCATCTGAATAGGTATTTTTATGCCAGGAATGTTCTTCTTTCTCACCCAAACACGCGGAATCGCTTTGAGGTACGTTCAACCAGATTGATCCCTTAAGGGTCCAAAGTATAAAATGGTTGCAAAATTCAGCATGTTGTTACTCGGATACCATGATGCTGAGAAAATTCTTGTCTAATGCTACAAGATCGAATTGGGCCCCTCTACAAAAAATCTCTTAGTTTTGGCTATCTCTAAGTGGTTTTCCCATGGTGGCGAATTTTCACTTGATGGAAAAAGAGTCAAATGCAAGTAGTGCAAAATGGTGCAACTTTCATTTTGCAACTCGTGTGACCAAGCAGACTGTTCCAATGCATCTGAATAGGTATTTTTATGCTAGGAATAGTCCTCTTTCACACCCAAACACACGGAATCGCTCTGAGGTACGTTCAACCGAATCGATCCTTTAAGAGTCCAAAGTGCTAAATGGCTGCAAACTTCAGCATGTTGTTACTTGGATACCATGATGCTTAGAAACTTCTCTTCTAATCCTATAGGATCATGTTGGGCCCCTCTACAAAAATCTCTCTCAATTTTAGCTATCTCAGAGTGGTTTTCTCATGGCGGCGTATTTTCACTTGATGGAAAAGTGTGCAATGCAAGTAGTGCAAAGTTGCGAAGTGATGCTACTTTTGTTCTGCAACTCGTGTGACCAAATGGATTGTTCCAACGCATTTGAATAGGTATATTTATGCTAGGAATGGTCCTCTTTCACACCCAAACATGCAGAATCGCTCTGAGCTACATTCCATCGGATTGATCCCTTAAGGGTCCAAAGTGCAAAATGCCTGCAAAATTCAGCATGTTGTTACTCAAATACCATGATGCTTAGAAACTTTTCATCTAATCCTAAAAGATCACGTTGGGCCCCTCTATAAAAACCTCTCTCAATTTTGGCTATCCCATAGTGGTTTTCCCATGGCAGCATATTTTCACTTGATGGAAAAAGTATCAAATGCAAGCAATGCAAAGTTGGAAAGTGGTACAACTTTCGTTCTACAACTCGTGTGAGCAAACATACTGCTCCAATGTGTCTAAATTGGTATGTTTACGGTAGGCTGGTCCTCTTTCATACCCAAACACACAGAATTGCTTTGAGTTACGTTCAATCAGATCGATCCCTTAAGGGTCAAAAGTGCAAAAGGGAAGAAAACTTTGACAGGCTATTAATCAAAAACCGTGATGTTTACGAACTCTCTATCTGATCCTATGAGATTGCATTGAGCTTCTCTACAATAACCTCTCTCCATTTTTGTTATTTCAGAGTCATTTTTCGATGGTGTCCAGTTTTCACTTGATGGAAAAAGTGTCAAATGGAAGCAGTGTAAAGTTGCAAAGTGGTGCATCTTTCGTTTTGCAATTCATGTGACCAAACTAACTGCTCCAAGATGTCCTGATAGGTAGGTTTACACTAGGCATGGTCCTCTTTTGCACCCAAACACACATAATTTATCTGAGTTGCGTTCAACCGGCTTGATCCCTTATGATGGCATGCAAAACAATGGAAAAAAGAAACATACACACGACGGTTGAGAAGTCTGAGTATTCCACACAAAAAGCGTATGATCATTGGTGCAAAGCACTTTGTTCCTCCATTTGATGAAGAAGGTCTAGTCCAGTGGTTTTAGTCATTATAATATCAAATACGGCCATGATAGCCCATTCTGTAATCTTGCTTTTAGTTTTGAGTTAGTGTGGGGTCATTTGAGTCAATTATGTAAGTAAAAATAAGAAAATAGCATTGGTAAAGGAATTGGAAGAGATTACTAATGTTTCCCCTATTCAAAATTCAAAATTTAGGCCTTAAAAGCAAGGCTGGACGAGGTGAAAAGAAGAAATTGCTTGAGAACAAGTTAGAATAGGTTGGAAATAGGGTGAGGTTGTGGAGTTTTATGTGTTCAAATGGTCTACAAAGACAAGGGAGGTCAAAATTATGTTATGGCATGATGCCCTAATTGGGAATAGAGGGGTTTTGAATGAAAAAGAGAGGTTCGAGGGAGTAAAAGTGGGTAAAGTCAAGGGGCAGCATAATTTAGTGGTCAATTAAGTTTGTGTAGGTAGAATGAAGAGTGTTGGAAGAGGTTTTGAGGTTGTATGATGTCTGGATATGGGGTTTTCAATAAACACTAGTGAAATTTGAGAAAAGTGAGGGTTTAGAGGATAGTGGGGTTAGGGGGCCAATCACACCCTAAAAATTATGGATTTTGTGGATTTGCAGACTGGTAAATGCTGCCTAATGGTGTTTTGCAATTGGAAGAGTGATTGAGAGTGTGTTGCTTTGTTAAATAGACCTATTCGAGGGTCTAGGATAGCGTTGAGTCCATTTCTTATTTTTATTATAAATTATAACTTGCTTTCTCTCGAGTCCATTTCGTATACAAGAAATAATATTATAAAAAATTGACATAAATCTTTCAACATGTTTATATGGTGATGCATCAAGAACATATTGGAATCTTTTTATGAATCATTTCATGGAATACCAATTGAAAACATGGTTTTTGCTTTTAGATAAAGTTGTTTAGCATCAATCAATTAATATTCAAGACAAACCATGAAGGACAACAATGATCAATGCTAGGGCTAACCAATTAATAAGTATACACGTGAATAATTCAATTATGTACATGTGAATAAGGGAAGCACAAGTACTCAAAAAACATGTAAGCCTTGAAGTATACACATGAATACATAGTATACACAAATTAATACAAAGTATATGCATGAATACAAGGTATACACATGAAAACAAGTAAGTCACAAAGTATACATTGGAACACACGTAAGTTGTAAAGTATACACTTGAATACATGTAACTCATATCTATTGAACCATCAATTTAGAATATGGACACCATCGATAAAAAATATTTGTATTAACCAAATAGCCATGTAGGAATACATCAATATATGTCGATATAAGTATGAAATATATGTACAAAATAGCCATATAGGCTTATGAGAATGCCATATAGGCATACAATGTCAAATATGTCCAATACAAAATATGTACAAAACTGCCATGTAGGCATACAACAAAGGGCTCTGGAATCAAAAGTCATTGCTCTCCATGCTCTAAAAATAAATTATTTCCCTTTGCTTGTCAATCGGATGGCGATAGGTCTGTCACTCATTTGTGTTGCGCTTGAGGAGTGCTCTTGCTACTCCTAGTGTTTAGTTAATGGTGAAGTTTTAACTGTTACAATAGGAAGTAAAGACATGAATATATAGAAATTACATTATAAAAAATGATATATTTGAAAAAATAATCATTTCCCACCATCTCATGATCTCTCACCATGAGGGAAATATTCACATGCCCATGCTCAGGCATGCTCAAGCCCTGTATGAACCATCCAAATATAAATTAAACTACGAATCAATAATGGTTTGATTTTTCACTAACTAACATATATAAAAATGAATGTAAATTGAAATTTACTAATTTGCCTCATACCTCCCCTATCAGAGCCATCGAGGATTGTATAGTAGATGGAACACCGATCTCCATTGCCCTTGTCACATTCAGAGGTGTTTCGGCTTGCAACATCTGAAAAATAAAACAACAAATTATTCAACGTAATCAACGATGTGCATATAAACTACACAAATATATTAAGTACAATTCATTAGTTAAACTCTTTATTCTATTACGTCTGTGTAGGTTTGAGTAAATCCACTGGCACTGGGAGGTGTTCCCTCGAAACCTCCAATATTAGTGTGTTCAACATCCAAAATCACATATTAAAATACAATTCGTAAAACAATGCTATTAACATGTAATAAATTTATAATTATTTACTAGTTACATACCCCACCGATAGGTGTACTATAGAAATAAGTAGGTGGAGGGCTGGTGTATCCAGTCTCAACATTGTGACCCTACAATTTTATTAAAATCATAAAACTAAACTAGTTAATCTTGCATTTCAAAATCAAAATTTAATAAATTAAACTCAATGAACATGCTACCTTTTACCTAACTATCAATGCCATATGCTTCATGCAAAATGTCAGCTACCCTCTCCATCTCAATAGCTACAGATAGATCCTGTGTAGCAGCCTCTTGAGTGTTGGTGGGGTCATATGAACAAGTCACCTCGCAAGATTGACACACATGGGTTCGAAGGCCACCACTCAAAGACTCCCCTAGATGGCACTATAGAATAGGTCTAGTATGATGGATGACACTCTGGGTCAAAGTGTTGATCACCTGCAATGTCTCTACATTGACACTCTCCTTCGTGATAGAAGGCATAACAATGTGCTCACAAGGCGGCCTAGTGAGAGCTCGTCTCCCTTATCGCGTAGGATCTGGATGTGCACTGGGTCTATCTTGAGCCGACCCCCAACCTCTCCCATGGAAGTCCCTCATATCAAAATAATTTGAAATTTTGTTCAATATGAACTCTATAGTTTCCTAAGGAAATATTACGGGACTTCACAATTTTTGCATGGTGGGTAATCAAAGACCATATACCACCTATCATAAAAATGGTTCCTAATCTGTTGGTGGTGGCACCAATGAATAGGAAGCCTCTTCGCATTGAGGGTAATATTTTGATTTGTGTGTGGGCTAGTGAATAATGAGCACAAATTACCTTTTGTAATTTTTAAATCCTTTACATCTTTATATGATAGTTTATTCGCATAATAAACCCTAGCTGCTTGCCTCCCTTCTTGCCATCCGATTATTTGTTTGCTAATTGAATCTACATTTTTTAACATATCTTTCAATGAACTTGCTAGGATCATTCTTTCTACGGTTGAACCATTTGGATCACTCAACCTACTGATTAAATCCTCAATTTACTTTTTGTTGTTCTCAATTTCACTCATTAAATTTTGTTGAGTGCCAGGAGGGGGTTGAGTGATTGATGGAGGAGGTTGTTGTTGTGGTTGATTTTGTTCTTGAGGATTTTTTTGCTCTTTTTTTAAGGATTTTGAGGGTTTGTAGGTTGATTTGCATGTCCTAAAAATTCAAAAAAAAAAATCAAATACAACCTAAAAAATAACAAATTCAACCTAAAACTAACAAATTCAAAACAAAAATCAAACAATCCTTACCTCTCACACCTTCTCGTCATTGTGGCGCCATCGTTGCGAAGAAATAACAATCGTTGGTGAATATTTTTACACAATGCCTCCTCCTAGAATGCGAGCACGAAAAATGGGGGTTTTGGCCACGGGCACAACAAAAAACACAGTTGAAATGAAGAATGAAAGAGTTTCACTTTTTTTTGCTTTTAACATGTCATAACACCCTCGCGTTATGACTTTTCAAAACATTTTTTTGAAAGTGGCCACAAATTGGCTACCCATCTCCATACACCTGCCCTTCAAGGATATTTTAGCCTTGAATAGGGCTTTTATTTATTGCCATCAAATCATTGATTAGCTTTTTAATCAGATGGCTACAGATTGATTCTGTGACTTAATACACACGTGTCTTTTAAAAGTCTTGTTGAGACCCAAAATTTGTTTTGGGCCACACGATTAAATCTAATCATGTGGCCCAAAACAAATTTTGTGCCTCAACAAGCCTTTTAAAAGGCACATGTGTATTAGGTCACAAAATCAACCCGTAGCCATCTGATTAAAAAGCTAATCGATGGTAAAATTTTCAATTTTCATTTAGTCTTACTTTTAAAGTGAGATTTTAAAAAAACACTTAATCTGTGTGTGCTCCAATGCATTTTCGATAGTGAATTTATGCTTGGTGGCAAAGGGCTCTACCCCTCGACCCCACATGTATCGTGAAGCACGTCAAGGCTACTGTCCCCAAGCCCCATGAGGGGGCGTTGCCCCCTCGACCCTCACAAGGGGGCTCTACTCCCTTGACCCTCACAAGGGGTGCTGCCCCTTGATCCCGCTGGTGGCTGTCGCCCCTGGGCCCCTATTTGAATATTACAAAAAAATAAAAAAAATATGGGGGAACTGCACCGACCAACTATGCAAATTTCTAAAGGAGAGATTCGCCATTGTAATAAATATTTTTAGTGATTACTTGCTAGGATTCGACACTGTGATTATTATGTTTACCAAGTATTCATTGAGATTCACCAAGATTTTACAATTTTTTTAATAATGTGCATAGATTCGCCAGGAAAATTAATATTTTTTTCAAATAAAAAGAAAGATTCGCTGAAAAAATTAATAATTTTTTGAAATAAAAGGAAAGATTCATTAGGATTTTACACCTTCGTTTGGGGGGGGGGGTTCTTAAAGTTATCCTTGATGTCTTTGGGAATTTAGTATCCATTGTAGATGACAACGACCTCAAATGTAACTAAAAGTTCACAAAGTTATTAGAATCTTATTCCTCCATCTTGCAAAAGTGGTTGAAGGATAAGATCATAACCTTTCCAAACCCTAAACCCATTAAGGGACCTTACCCTAGTTGGTATGATGCGAATATCTATTGTCAATACCATCAATTTAATGGACATGATACCAAATGTTGCATGCACCTACGTCATGAGATACAAGATCGCATCGAGGACGGTACTATTTATCTCGATGGAAGAAAACAAAATATGAACAAATCGGTGGTGAAAGCTAATAGTGAATTGCAGATATAGAGTGACCCATTTTTGTCACATTTTGCTAACATGATTATCGATACCTCTGATTTTGTTACTTAGTTTAAAGCATATAGTAACATGGTTACTGCTACTCCTCCCCATTTTGTGATCGGTTCGCCAGATGTAACATTTACTTCGTAGGATTTACCGATGAACAACAAACCTTCTTCGCTTTACATCCCTGCTTGCTTCAATGGCAACATTGTAACATGAGTTTTAGTCAAACCTATGAGTAGACTTAATGTCATCATAGAAGAGACTTTATTGTTGAACTCCCTGCAAAGGGAGGAATATGAATTTTTTTTCCATCATCCACATGATGGCCTTGCTCTCAAACTATTTGGATCGATAACTCTATCCATTCTGGGTGGACCTAGGAACGTATAAATGATTTTTGATGTTATTCCTAAGTCGTATCTATTCAGGGTGAAGTTAGGTACATGGTATTGGCTATCAACCTTTGGTATCTCATGGGGGATATTCATTGCATCACTTTTGGCCCACCCCTATTGGACCGCTTCCTCCAAGAATGGACCTACTTTACAATAATTATGTAAAGTATAAGAATAGGGGAAAAAGGAAGCCGAATCTAAACCTTGTTGAAGTTCAGTAACCGACCGCTCCTTCTTCTTGAAAAGGAAATAAGTTATCCCATCCCCAAGAGGAATCTCCTCCTCTTTCTAGGGAAGAGTTTTGGATGAGTATGCTTGGTTTTTTCAATCCAACAATTCCTACTTGGTGTAGGCCTAAGATTAGGATAATGGATCTTCCTACTAAACCACTTGAATGTTGGTACTACTTGTACAGTAGGAAGAAAGCCCCCTGTGGGGAATCCTCTATGTCTAAGCCTCTACGGTCTCCTACCGTATGTGCTCATAAAGCAGTGAACGAGAAAAGGCTCGTTGCCTAGGCGTTAGAGCTAAATCCTCCTGTTGTTTCCAAACTTGCTCCTCTTGCTCCCATTCAAGAGTTTTCCCCTCCATTTGAAATAGTTGTGGAGGATGCTCCCATGGCTGAGTAGGAGCCTTCCATTCCTTCTTAGCCACCGGCCTCTAGTTCAAAGAGTCGTAGAAATCGCCTTGTGCACAAACGCAAGTGCCAACAAAAGGATCTCTTGGCTGAGTAGGCTACCTCATAGAGGAAGGAAGATGAGATGACCTCCCCTATGTCAGGATCTCCTATCGCATCCACCTCTCTCCTCTCCTTTGCTTCCATTCAAACCAACTCTGTATTGCTTCCAGCTTTCGTTGTGAGTGCAACTGTACTTGACCCCAAAAAGGTCCAGGTGTTCATCTCTCCTTTAGTGGAGCCACCTTTGTTGACATCTGTTACAGATATCCCACCTTTCCTGAAGCCCATAGATATGACTAACACCTCGGTCATATCTACTGTGGTTCTTTCCTCCTCCTATTCCTTTGCCCTTCTTGCCTCATCTATGGGGATTTCACCTCCCCCAAAAAAGAAAAAGGTAGAGAGTGGTCCTTCCAGCAACAAAGGATGTAGGAGGATCCCACCTTCTTCGAAAGGTAGCCCTACGCTGGCTTGTTCTATCCTAGTGACAAAACTAGTCCCGACTTATCCTGAGTTCGTCACCGCTCCTGAATTATTTGGTGAGGTTAGCGGTGAACCTCGGGTGCAACCTCCTTTGTCTGTCAAGGTGAAAGATGGCACTCTTGTTAAGTGCATGTTTAACTCGGTGGATGAAGTTACAAACTTGTTAGTGATCTTTGTGAATTCATTGACCTTAGCTCCACAAGAGTTGAGTGGAGGTGCCCTTGCGGGTCCTTCTTCCTTGGCCCTTGTTATGGGAGGGTTGGAAGCTCCTACCCTTAACATTCCACCACTGCAAGCTCACCCTCCTTCCTTGTACGATGATCTAGAATGGAAAGCAGATGACCTCTTGGTCAATTAGTGTTAGGAGGAGGCCTCTTCTTTATCTTTAGATTAGATGTGTATGTTTTATGATGTGTTTCTTTGATAATTGTGCTATGTGTGTTTGGATGACCCTCGTCACCCCTGTTGGTGCTTGGATATAGGTGTGGTGTTTGTGTTGTAAACCTTCTTCTATTTGTATCATCATTCTTCTATGTTTGTGATTGACTTTCACAAAATTGGGAACAATGCAAATTGTTGAGGGCATTTAGGCTTCCCTTTCATGTTGACCCAATTTTTATTTTATTTTGTCTTCTCGTGCATTCTTCACATGACCCAATATAGTAGGGGGTTAATGAAAATTCATTTATATACTTTTATTATACTTATATATGTATTTATGAGCCATTCTAACTTGGAAATATTAGACTACCCCTGTGCCCTTTATTCGTGTTCTCTTTCCTTTTTTTCTTTTCCCTTCTCACTTCTTTGCTTGAGTTTTCTCTCTCATGTGTGACAACGCCACCTCTACATCACTTTGATCTTCATAAAATGCATTAGTTGCCAGCAAATATTTTCTCAAGAATCTTAACACACTTCTTTGTAAGAATTGCATTCTCAACTTGAAACCCTAATGGAACATGTTTCCTTCATCATGGGTTCATAAAGAAAGAACTTGAGAACCTTCCTCCGAAGTGGGAAAAACTTTGATCTTCCCCTTGCATGGGTGCATATTATTCCTTTTGAATTCCTTGATGAAGTGAACATATTTCAAAAGGATTCCTTGATGATGAATCGATTTGAGAAAGAAAACACCAACTTTCGAACAGTGTGTCCCTTGAGTGGACCCCTCCTCCTTTTGAAGGGTTCCCAAGGGATCTCTTTGAAAATTTTCCAACTTTTTAATGGTTTGCATGACTTTACGCTTACTTGCCTATGTGGCTACTTCCTGATATGTTCTATCTATGGGTAAACATATCGCTTTATAGGTGGGCCCATGAAGCCGCTTTTTGACTCTACAGAGTTCACTTTCCTGGGTTTCCTCCATGTGAGAGATCTTGGGGGACACTTTCCTTGAAGGTCTGCGGGCATGTGAGGCACTTACTTCTTGGGGCTACCTTCATATGAGAGATCTTGGGGGTTGTCTCCTTGTAGGTCCACGGGCCTGTAAGGGACTTTCTTTCTTCAGCTTCATAGTTTGGCGGAGCTATGAAGTCCTTTTCTTGTCTTGCACTCTCAGTTTCGCTAGATCGCGGTCTACTTCCTCGATGGTTTAGGTATACATTTCTAACTCTACTACTTCTCTGATCTACTTTACCAAAGCACTCATTAGTTTTCATGCTCACTAAAGTGGGGGAAACATGTATAGGAGCGAATTTGCACCCCTTATGCAAATTCCCCTTTTACACATCCTCACCTTAGAAAACCAAATCCAAAGGTAAAATTCCACATATGCCCACTGCCTTCGTTCCACTTGGCATCTATTTGGTGTTTCAGTAGAGGAATAACTGTCAAGGAAATCCACGTGGCGTGCTTACGCCCCTGGCATTTTCTCACATCGGGATCCTGTAGAGGCATTACACTTCCTATTGGAGGTCAATTTGTAATGCCGTCTTTGACCAACCAACCCGAATATGGCTATTTTTTCATTCTCTCATTCAAATTTACTCTTCCTTTCTTCCTTCTAAGCTCTAAGCATTCAATTCAGCTCTACACACAACATCCTCTTAGCATCCATCACTCTCAAGGAACACTTTTTACTCCATAGCAACAATAACAACACTCCATCAACTCCGTAGAGTAAGTGTGGAACAAACACCATTGCAGCAGAGGCTCGATCCTCTCATTTTCTCCCCCATTGGCTAGTGAGCTCTTGGTGGAGGTGGTAAGATTTCTACTCCTCTCCTCTACAATTTGGTTGGGTAGCATACACTATTTTGTAGTGATTTTGTGCTCTTTACTTCATTTCCTGCTTTATTATACTTTTCTCCATTATTGTTATCTTGGTTTTCCATGGAGGTGGGAACACCAAAATGGGGGTTTGACTGAGGCAAATCCCTATACAGCCCCCCAACAATTTTCCTCTCTCTTGTGTGTAGGTGGAAGCATCCTTGGAGCTAACTGGCAAATGAGTACCTTTGTGAGATCATTCTTTCCATCCTCACTCTTGTATATTTATTTTATCATATTCACGCATATCTTGCCTACTTCATAGTGTTGTTTTGGCCCTTCAAAAGTAACTAGATAGACTGTTAGTATTTTTTCTCACGTTCAATCTTGTCTCTTTAGTCCTTTGGTCATGCAAACACTAGCACACTTGAGAGACGCTAGCGCACCGCACTGTCGTGTTAGAGAAACACTTTCGTCCTCGGACAAAGAGCTCCCTAACATATAGTGTTGACCCCAAAAATTGACTTGCCTAGCCCCATTTTGAGTCTTGTGTCTGCATAGTGATCGAAAGAACTTATAGTCCTCATCATTCTCATCCTGCATTTCCTAACACTCCTTTAAGCTGAGGTAAGTTAGGGTAGCCTTCTTCTCTCGACCCTCTATGACCTTGGGCCTTGATGTGGTTGGTCCCCCTCTCTTACACTTTGTTGTCACTTTTTTCTTAGCTTTTAGAGTGTCTTTTTTATTAGACAATGTAGATATTTCTTTTTAAAAGTTTGTTAGAAAACGTGTCTACCCTTTTAGATAAGACTTTCACGTCTCCACCCAATTGATTCTCTTTTTCTACACTTAGATCTGATTTTTCCTTTTCCTTATCATCTATTTCCAATTGTATTTATTTCATGAAATTCTTAAGTTCAATAATGTTTGAATTCATTTATTCAAATCCACTTATACCATCATATGTCACTTTCTTTGTTTGCACAAGTTCATATGCAATATAAAATATTTTGAGTTTATCCACTTCTACATTGCCATTTTCCAATTGCACATATTGTGCATGCTCCTTCCTTCAACTTCTCAAGAGCGGGAAGAATCTCTTGAGTCAAAACATTATCTATCTCATTCACTTTGATATGCTTCTTTTCAAGTGTTTTAAGATTAAAATCCTTTTCCATTTCGTAAATTCTAGTACCTACTACCTCTAGATTTGCATTATCACTTTCCCATTGCACATAATACACATGTTCCTTTCCCCAACTTCTCATGAGTAGGAATAATCTCTTTAGTCAATACATTGTCTATCTCATTCACTTTGGTATAATTTTATTCAAGTGTACTTAGAGTAGATTCATTTTTCATTACAGTATTTCTAGTATCTGCTACTCAAGTTCTGCATTACCATTTTCCCATTACACATACTACACACACACCCTTCTTCAACTTCTCAAGAGCAAGAAGAATCTCTTCAGTTAATACATTATCTATCTCATTCACTTTGGTCTGCTTATTTCCAAGTGTTTTTAGAGAAGATTCCTTTTTCATTTCATACATTCTCATACTTGTTTCCTTTAGTTTTGCATTGCCATTTTCCCATTGAACATACTACACACGCTTCTTCCTCAAATTCTCAATAGGAGGAAAAATCTCTTCAGTCAATACATTATCTATCTCATTCACTTTGGTCTACTTATTTTCAAGTGTTTTTAGAGTAGATTACTTTTTCATTTTATTCATTCTAGTACTTGTTGGCTCCTCAAGCATCAACAAGATCTTAGGAGGCTTTATGTTCAAAACTTGAGTGATGCAGCCTTGCATAATGAGAAAATGTGTGTTGTTGGCATATAGCTGCACAAAATGAGAAAGGTTTTGTATACGTGAGGGTTGTGCAAAGTGGTTGTTGATCTACTACTTATTTCTTCCTCTCACAACAATCTAGGTAACATAATGTAAGAAACCTTCATAATTTATAACAACCCTTAGTTAGAGTAAAAATTGTATTTCAATTTATTGATATGATATAGGAAAAAATTCTCAAAATAATTGCAGGTAGGAAAACACACTGGTTTTTGGTTTATTTCTTTTTGTACATTCAATGCTAAGTGGTGGAGAGCGAGGAGAGAAGTTGCGGGTGGGGGATACATAAAAACTATCCAACTTGAGTTGAAGGGTGACTAACCAATTAGGTTTTTACGTGTTTAGGGTTTTAAAACTATACATGGGATGCAAGGTTTCATAACACCCAGTGTTTTCCAACCCATAACTTTATAAAATAGTATGGATGTAATTAGAACCTTTTATTATTTAGATAATAGAAATATAATGTAAGGAACATCCAAAATTTATAAGAATTACTACTTGGAGTAGAATTGCATTTAAACTTCCTCATGTGATAGCAAAATCAATGCACAAAATAATTAAGGTTGGAATATGAAAAAAAGAAAGTCTATAATCCATACGCATGATGACCTTGCTTTAAAACCATATGGATTGATAACTCTGTCCATCCTGGTTGGACCTAGGAACATAGACACGATTTTTAATGTTAATCCTGAGTCAGATCTATTCAGGGTGAAGCTAGGTATACCTTTGCTAGCTTCCATAAATGGGATCTCCTTTGTTATTCACAAATGTTTAAATTTCTCCCATGAAGGTGTTGTGCACGTGGTACATGGTATTGGCTATCAACCTTTGGTATCTCATGGGGGATATTCATTGGATCACTTTTGGCCCACCCTAGTTGGACCGCTTCCTCCAAGAACAAGCCTACTTTACAAGAATTATGTAAAGTATAAGACTAGGGTCAAAAGGAAGTCAAATCTGAACCTTCTTGAAGTTTAAAAGTTGGACTCTCCTTCTTCTCGAAAAGGAAAGGAGAAGTTATCTCATCCCTGGGAGGACTCTCCTCCTCTTTCTAGAGAAGAGTTTTGAATGAGTATGCTTGGTTTTTTTAATCTGATGATTCCTACTTGGCATAGTCATAAGATTAGGATAGTGGATCATCCTACTAAACCACTTGTACCTTGGTACTACTTGTACAATAGGCATAAATCCCCCTTGTACAAAATCCTCTATGTCCCGGTCTCCGTGGCCTCCTATTGTCTTTGCTCCTAAATCAATGAATGAGAAAAGGCCAGCTGTTGAGGCATTAGAGCCAAATCCTTATGTTGTTTCTAAACCTTCTCCTCCTGCTCTCATTCAAGAGTCTACCCCTTCGCTGGAAAGAGCCTTTCGTTCCTTCATAACCACCGACCTCTAGCTCAAAGAGTCACAAAAACTACCTTGTGCGCAAGTGCAAGTGCCAACAAAAGGCCCTCTTGGCTACGTAGGCCACCTTATAGAGGAAGGAAGAGGAGATGATCGCCCTTGTGTAGGACCTCCTGTTGGGTCCTCCTCTCTCCCCTCTGCATCCATTCAAACCAAATATCTATCACTTTTGGCTTTTGCTGTGAGTGCAAATGTGCCTTACCTCAAAAAGGTGTAGGTGTTCATTGCTCCTTCGGTGGAGCCAACTTTGTTGACATCCGTTCTGGATATCCCACCTTTCCCAAAGCCCATAGATATGACTAACACCTCGGTCATATCTATTGCGGTTCTTTCCTCCTCTTCATCTACCCTTCTTGCCTCGTCTATGGGGAGTTCACCTCACTCGACAAAGTAGAAGGTAGAGAGTGGTCCTTCCAACAATGAAGGATGTAGGAGGAACCCACCTTCTTCGAAAGGTGGCTCTGTGTTGGCTTGTTCTATCCTAGTGACATAACCAGTCACGACTTCTCCTGAGTTCATCACTGCTCCCGAATTGATCGCTGAGCCTAGAAATGAACCTCGGGCGCAACCTCCTTCACCCTTCGAGGTTAAACATGACACTCCTATTAAGTGCATTTTTAACTTGGTGGATGAAGTTATGACCTTGTCAGCAATCTTTGTGAAGTTGTTGACCTTAGCTCCATAAGAGCTGAGTGGAGGTGACCTTGCGGGTCCTTCTTCCTTGGCCCTTGTTGTGGGAGGGTCGAAAGCTCCTCCCCTTAATATTCCACCACTGCAGTCTCATCCTCCTTCCTCCTATGATGATCTAGAATGGGAAGCGAATGACCTCTTGGTTGATCAGTGTTAGGGGGAGGCCTTTTCTTTATCTTTAGATTAGATGTGTGTATGTGTTATGATGTGTTTCCCCTGTAATCGTGCTATGTGTGTCTGGATGATCCTCGTCACCCTTGTTGGTGCTTGGATATATGCATGGTGTTTTTTTTGTAAACCTTATTCTATTTGTATCATCATTCTTCCATGTTTGTGATTGACTTTCAAAAAATTGGGGATGATGCAAAGCATTGGGGGCATTTAGGCTTCCCTTGCATGTTGACCCAATTTTTTATTTTTATTTTGTATTCTTGTGTATTCTTCACATGACCTAAAATAGTAGTGGGTTGATGACAGTTCATTTATATACTATTATTATACTTATATATATTTATGAGTAGTTCTGACCCTAAAATATTAGGCTACCCCTATGCCCTTTGTTTGTGTTCTCTTTCCTTTTTTTCTTTTCCTTTCCCTCTTCTTTTCTTGAGTTGTCTCTCTCATGTGTGACAATGCCACCTCTACATCACTTTGATCTTAATAAAATGAATTCGTTGCCAATGAATATTTTCTCAAGAATCTTCACATAGTCCTTTGTAAGAATTGCATTCTCAACTTGAAACCCTAATGGAACATGTTTCCTTCATCATGGGTTCGTAAAGAAAGAAATTGAAAACCTTCCTCCGAAGTGGGAAGAACTTTGATCTTCCCCTCGCATGGGTGCATATTCTTCCTTTCAAATTCCTTGATGAAGTGAGCATCTTCAGAAGGATTCCTTGATGATGAATCGATTCAAGAAAGAAAACACCAGCTTTCGAACAACGCGTCCCTTGAGTGGACCCCTCCTCCTTTTGAAGGTTTCCCAAGGGATCCATTTGAAAGTTTTCCAATTTTTTAATGGTCTATGTGACTGTCCACTTACTTTCCTACATGGCCACTTCGTGACATATTCTATCTACAGGTAAACATGTTGCTTTACGGGTGCACCTATGAAGCTGCTTTTTGGCTCTACTGAGTTTGCTTTCCTGGGTTTCCTCCATGTGAGAGATCTTGGGGGACACCTTATTTGCAGGTCTACAGGCTTGTGAGGTGCTTACTTATTGGGGCTTCCTTCATGTGAGAGATCTTGGGGGTTTCCTTCTAGTAGGTCCATGAGCCTGTAAGACACTTTCTTTCTTCAGCTTCATAGTTCTTCGGAGCTATGAAGTCCTTTTCTTGTCCTGTACTCTCGAGTTTTCCAGATCATGGTATGATTCCTCGATGGTTTAGGTATACATTTCTAACTCTACTACTTCTCTGATCTACTTTACCGAATCACTCATTAGTATTCATGCTTGCTAAAGTGGGGGAAAAATGTATTGGAGAAAATTTGCACCCCTTATGCAAATTCCCCTTTTACACATCCTCACCTTAGAAAACCAAATCTGAAGGTAAAATTCCACATAAGCCCGATGCCTTTGTTCCACTTGGCATCTGTTTGGTGTGTGAACAGAGGAATAACTATCAGGGATGCTCACTTGTTGCACATACATCCACATGGCACACTTATGTCCCTGGCAGTTTCCCATGTTTGGAGCCTGCAAAGGCGTTACACTTCCTATTGGCGGTCGATTTGTAATGCCCTCTTTGACCAACCGACCCAAATATGGCCATTTTTTCATTCTCTCCTTCAAATTCACTCTTCCTTCCTTCCTTATAAGCTCTAAGCATTCAATTCATCTCTACACACAACATCCTCTTAGCATCCATCACTCTCAAGAAACACTTTGTACTCCATAGTAGCAACAACAACACTCCATCAACTCCGTAGAGAAAGTGTGGAACAAAAACCATTATAGTAGAGGCTTGAGTCCTCTCATTTTCTCCCCCATTAGCTAGTGAGCTCTTGGTGGAGGTGGTAAGATTTATACTCCTCTCTTCTATGATTTGGTTGGGTAGCAAAACACTATTTTGTAGTGATTTTGTGCTCTTTACTTCATTTCCTGATTTATCATAATTTTCTCCATTATCATTATCTTGGTTGTTCGTGGAGGTGGGAACACCAAAATGGGGGTCTGACTAAGGTAGACCCCTATATACCCCCCCAAAAAATTTCCTCTCTCTTTTGTGCAAGTGGAAGTGTACTTGGAGCTAACTGGAAAATGAGTACCTTTGAGAGATCATTCTTTCCATCCTCACTCTTGTATATTTATTTTATTATATTCACACATATCTTGCTTACTTCATAGTGTTGTTTTGACCCTTTATAAGTAACTAGCTAGGCCATTAGTCTATTTTCTCATGTTCAACCTTGTCTCTTTAGTCCTATGGTCGTATGGACACCAACACACTTAAGAGATGCCAGAACATTGTGTTGTCATCCTAGAGCTGTGCTTTCGTCCTCGAGCAGAGAGCTCCTTGAGACACAGTGTTGACCTTAAAAACTAACTTGCCTAGCCCCATTTTGAGTTCAATAATGTTTGAATTCATTTGTTCAAATCCAATTATACCATCATATCTCACTTTCTCTGTTTGCACAAATTCATATGCAATATAAAATCTTTTGAGTTTATCCACTTGTGTATTGCCATTTTCTCATTTCACATATTGTGTACGCACCTTCCTTCAACTTCTCAAGAGTAGGTAGAATCTCTTGAGTCAAAACATTATCTATCGCATTCACTTTGATATGCTTCTTTTCAAGTGTTTTAAGATTAGAATCCTTTTCCATTTCAAAAATTCTAGTACCTGCCTCGAGATTTGCATGATCACTTTCCCATTGCACATAATACACATGTTCCTTTCCCCAACTTCTCATGAGTAGGAATAATCTCTTTAGTCAATACATTGTCTATCTCATTCACTTTGGTATACTTCTATTCAAGTGTTTTTAGAGTAGATTATTTTTTCATTACATTATTTAGAGTACATGCTACTCAAGTTTTGTATTACCATTTTCCCATTACACATACTACACATGCACCCTTCCTCAACTTCTCAAGAGCAGGAAGAATCTCTTCAGTTAATACATTATCTGTCTCATTCTCTTTGGTCTACTTCTTTTCAAGTGTTTTTAAAGAAGATTCCCTTTTCATTTCATACATTCTAGTACTTGTTACCCTCAGTTTTTCATTGCCATTTTCTCATTGCACATACTGTACACACTTCTTCCTCAACTTCTCAAGAGTAGGAATAATCTCTTTAGTCAATACATTATCTATCTCATTGACTTTGGTCTACTTCTTTTCAAGTGTTTTTAGAGAAGATTCCTTTTTCATTTTATTTATTCTAGTACTCATTGGCTCCTCAAGCATCAAAAAGATCTCAGGAGGTGTTATGTTCAAAACTTGAGTGATGCGGCCTTGCATAATGAGAAAATATGTGTTGTTGACATATAGTTGCACAAAATGAGAAAGGTTTTGTATACGTGAGGGTTGTGCAAAGTGGTTGTTGATCTACTACTTATTTCTTCCTCCCACAACAATCTAGGTAACATAATGTAAGAAAACTTCATAAACGCTTAGTCCGAGTAAAAATTGTATTTCAATTTATTGATATGATATAGGAAAAAATGCTCAAAATAATCGTAGGTAGGAAAACACACTAGTTTTTGGGTTATTTCTTTTTGTATGTTCAAATATAAGTGGTGGAGAGCAGGTAGAGAAGTTGCAGGTGGGGGATACATAAAACTATCCAAATTGAGTTGAGGGGTGACTAACCAATTGAGTTTTTACATGTTTAGGGTTTTAAAACTGTACGTGGGATGCAAGGTTTCATAAAACCGAATGTATTCCAGCCCACAATTTTATAAAATAGTATGGATGTAATTAGAACCTTTTATTATTTGGATAGTAGAAATATAATGTAAGGAACTTCCAAAACTTATAAGAACTATTACTTGGAGTAAAATTGCATTTAAACTTCCTCATGTGATAGCAAAATCAATGCACAAAATAATTATAGGTTGGAAAACACAATATTGTTTGTCAGTTATTTTATTTTGCATGTTCAAAGTTAAAGGGTAGAGAGAAGGCGGAGGAGTTCCAAGTTTGGGATACACAAAACTAACCAAATTGAGCTGAGGGGTGACAAAAAAAATTGGGTTGTTACGTGTAAAGGGTTTTATAATAGTTTGTGGGTTGTCGGTTTCATAACTCCTAGTGTTTTCCAACCACCAATTATACATAGATAGTATGATTGTAATGAATACCTTTTGTTATTTAGACAGTATGAATGTAATTAAAGGAACCTAAAAAATTTATAACTCTTAGGTAGACTAAAAATTATGTTTCAATTTCCTCATATCATTAAAATAATGGCATGTTGGAAAACACAGTGGGTTATATGAGTTATTTCATTCTGCTTGTTCAAAGCTCAAGGGTGGAGAGTTCGGGGGAGGAGTTGTAGGTGGGGGATACATAAATCTAACCAAATTGAGCTAAGGGGTGACCACTAATTGGGTTGTTACATGTAGATGGTTTTACAACAGTTTGTGGGTTGCAGGTTTAATAACACCCATTGTTTTTTGACCTTCAACTACACATAGACAATATGATTGTAACAAAAACCTTTTGTTATTTAGAAAATATGAATATAATGAAAGGAAATCAAAAAATTTACCACATCTGTTACTTATAGTAAGAATTGTGTTTTGATTTCCTCGTATCATTAAAATATAGGCAGATTGGAAAACACAATGGGTTGTGACTTAGTTCATTTTGATTGTTCAAATCTCAAGGGTGGATATTTCGGGGAGGATTTGTAGGTGGGGGATACACAAAAATAACCAAATTGAGTAGAGGGGTGACGAACTGATTGGGTTGTTACATGTAGAGAGTTTTACAACAATATGTGGGTTGCAGGTTTTATAACACCCAATGTTTTCCAACCTCCAATTACACATAGATAGTATGATTGTAATGAAAACCTTTTGTTATTTAGATAGTACGAATGTAATGAAAGGAACCTTCAAAAATTATTGCAATTCTTACATAGACTAAAAATTATATTTCAATTTACTCATATGATGGTAAAATAATTGCATCGAATAATTGTATGTTGGAAAACACAATGTGGGTTGTTAGTTATTTCATTCTGCATCTTCAAAGTTAAAGGGTGGAGAGGATGGAGAAGAATTGTAAGTGGGGGATACATAAAAACTAACCAAATTGATTTGAGGGGTGAATGGCCAGCCTTTAAGCTTTAGATCAGTTGCTCCCTCATCAGCCTTTAGGATAACAACATCCCTTTCTTGGATAGAGTTTTCAATGTCTTGAATAGTTTTATGTAGCTTTGCAGATGCTTTTTTCCCTCCTTTGAGAGTGTTTTTATGATTAGAGAATGCAAATATTTCTTTTAACAAGTTCTTTACAAAACTTGTCTACATTTTTAGATAAGACTTTCATGTCTCCACCCAACTGATTCTCATTTTCTACACTTAGATTTGGTTTTGCCTTTTCCTTATCATCTATTTCCAATTGTATTTGTTCCATATGATTCTTAAGTTCAAAAATGTTTGACTTCATTTGTTCAAATCCACTTATAACATCATCTCTCACTTTCTTTTCTTGCACAAATTTATATGCAATACAAAACCCTTCGAGTTTATCCACTTCTACAATGCCATTTTCCCATTGCACATACTACACACACCCCTTCCTCAACTTCTCAATTGTATGAAAAATATCGAGTCAAAATATTATCTATCTCATTCCCTTTGATATGCTTCTTTTCAATTGTTTTTAGAACATATTCCTTTTTTCATAAATTCTAGTACCTATTGTCCCCAATTTTGCATTATCACTTGCCCATTTCATATAATGCAATGCTCCTTCCTCAACTTCTCGAGAGAAGGAAGAATCTCTTCAATCAATATATTATTTGTCCCATTCACTTTGGTCTGGTTTCTTTCAAGTGTTTTTAGAGCAAATTCCTTTTTCATTTCATACATTCTAGTACTTGTTGCCTTCAAATTTTCATTGCCATTTTCCCATTGCACATACTACACACACTCCTTCCTCAACTTGTCAAGATTAGGAATAATCTCTTCAATCAATACATTATCTACCTCATTCACTTTGGTATGCTTCTTTTCAAGTGTTTTTAGAGCAGATTCCTTTTTCATGAGATACTTTCTAGTACCCGTTGCTCGAGTTCTGCATTTCCATTTTCTCATTGCATGTACTGTACATGCACCTTCCTCAACTTCTCAAGAGCATGAAGGATCTCTTCAATCAATACATTATCTATCTCACTCACTTTGTCCTACTTCTTTTCAAGTGTTTTTAGAGTAGATTCCTTTTTCATTCCATACATTCTAGTACTTGTTGCCTTTAGTTTTGCATTTTCATTTTCCCATTGCACATATTGTACATGCTCCTTCCTCAACTTGTCAAGAACATGAATAATCTCTTCAATCAATATATTATCTGTCTCATTCACTTTGGTCTATTTCTTGTCAAGCATTTTTAGAGCATATTCCTTTTTCATTACATACTTTCTAGTACTTGATGCTTGGGTTCTGCATTTCCATTTTCCCATTGCACATACTGCACATGCACCTTCCTCAACTTCTCAAGAGCACAAAGGATCTCTTCAATCAATACATTATCTATCTCACCCAGTCTGGCTTGCTTATTTTCAAGTGTTTTTACAGAAGATTCCTTTTTCATTCCATACATTCTAGTACCTATCGCCTTTAGTTTTGCATTGCCATTTTCCCATTACACACACTCCTTCCTCAACTTTTCAAGAGTAGGAATAATCTCTTCAGTCAATACATTATCTATCTCATTCACTTTGGTTTGCTTCTTTTCAAGTTTCTTAGAGAAGATTCCTTTTACATTAATTACTTTCTAGTACCTAATGCTCGAGCTCTACATTGTCATTTTCCTATTGCACATACTACACATGAACCCTTCCTCAACTTTTCAAGAGAAGGAAGAATCTTGTTAGTCAATATATTATCTATCTCATTCACTTTGGTCTGCTTCTTTTCAAGTGTTTTTAGAGAATATTCCTTTTTCATTTCATACATTCTAGTACCTGTTTCCTTCAATTTTGCATTGTCATTTTCCCATTGCACATACTACATACAATCCTTCCTCAAATTCTCAAGAGCGAGAATACTCTCTTCAATCAATACATTATCTATCGCATTCACTTTGGTCTGCTTTTTTTCAAGTGTTTTTAGGGAAGATTCCTTTTTCATTTCATTCATTCTAGTACCCATTTCCTTAAGCATTGACAAGATCTCAAGAGGCTTCATGTTCAAAAATTGAGTGATGTAGCCTTGCATAATGAGAAAATGTTGGTTGTTGACATTCAACTACACACAATGAGATAAGGTTCTATACACGTGAGGGTTGTGCAAAGTGGTTGTTGACCTACTAATTATTTCTCCCTCCCAAAACAATCCCAGTAACATATTGTAAGGAACCTTTACAATTTATAACAACTCTTAGTCAAAGTGAAAAACATATTTCAATTTATTCATTTGATTGAAGAAAAAATGCTCAAAATAATTGTAGGTAGGAAAACATAGTGGGTATTGGGTTATTTTTTTTTGTTCATTCAAAACTAAGTGGTGGAGAGTAGGGGGAGAAGTTGCAGGTAGGGGATGCATAAAAATAGCCAAATTGAGATGACGAGTGACTAACCAATTGGGTTGAAATGTGTAGAGGGTTTTACAACAATATGTGGGTTACAGGTTTTATAACACCTAGTGTTTTCCAGCCTCCAATTATACATAGATTGTATGGTTGTAATGAAAACCTTTTCATATTGACACTATGATTTTCAACTTGCATTGGCTTACATCGTTGTTCCTAGGATTAGTTTCACATTTGTTTCTATCTTGATTTAATCAATCACTTATTGATTATTTTCCCAACAGATGCAAGCATTCTCCTATTCCCTTCCCATTGGTGGCAGCAATGCAAGCACATTTTCTAATGTTGGAGGTTACCATAAAAGGTTTAGGTTGAATTCTTAACCTTTCATCTCAATTAACTGATACAAAGACACCACACCTAATGTATCTTCCCAAATTGTTACAATTTTTCTTGAAACTGTTGAAGTAATTACATATTATTATGCATGATACACTTATAGGCTACATACAAAGTTAAAATTTGAACTATTCATCATGTTGTTCAACCCACACTTTTATAGTTCATACATTGTTAGATGCACTTTTTCTACTCATGTTAAGCCACCCCAAATGAAAATTTGGATATCACAACCCGCCTACTCTGGTAAAAGAGGTTTGTACACCCCAAATAATCTAAACTCTTCATTTTATTTTCATGTAGGGCTGCAATTTTACTTGCAATTTGTATGTCCACTTGTAGGTTGAACTACACACTGTGTTTTTAGCCTACATTGGCTTATGCCATGGTTCATATGAATTTTTTCACCTTTATGGCTTTCTTGATTCACTCCATTATTTTTTCAACAAATACAAAAAAAAGTGTTATTATTTTGGCATTCCTAGTAGCAATGGAATCACATTTTGTGACATTGGTGGTTTTCAAAAAGGTTTTGGTGGACTTCTTCACCTTTCTTCTCACATAAAAAATACACACACATGCAACAAAACCCACCTATATTCCAATTTATCCATCTTTTAGATGCACATGCACAAGTAATACATATGAATATGAACCTTACAATCTACACTACAAAGACAATTGTAGGTTGAACCACACACTATGTTACTCAACCTGCACAACTTTACTTCATGCTCTATGAGATGTGCATTTCTTGGTCATTGAAATTTATGGAAAATGGATGGTTGGTTTTCACAACCTTTCTCCTCAGTTAAAATAGGTTTATGTGCCACACCTAAATTAAACTCTTCATTAAATATCCACATCTGTTTGCGATTCTTCTGTCATTATCTATACATCCACTTGCACATTGAACTACATGTGATTTGCACACTATGATTTTTGGCCTACATTGGCTTACATCATCATTCATATGATTTGTTTCACCTTTTATGCCTATCTTGATTCAATTAATCACTCACTCATTATTTTTCTTAACAGATACAAGAAACCTCCTTTTTCTTTTTCCTTGGTGGCAACAGTACAAGGACATTTCTTGATGTTGATGTTTATCATAAAAGGTTTTGGTTGACCTCTAACCTTTCATCTCAATTAACAAATACACATGCACCAAAACCATCGTATCTTCTCATATTATAATTATTTTATTATAATTGTAGAATTAATTACATATTATCATGCCCGTTACAGTCGTAGGATATATAGAAAGTTGCATGTTGAACTACCCATCATGTTCAACTTGCACAACTTAGTTCATGCATTATTTTTCTACTCTTTTTAAGTCACCCCAAAGGGAAGGTTCAATATCCCAACCTGCCTACTCAAGTAAAAGAGGTATGTGTAGTCCAAATGATCTGAACTCCTCCTTTCATCTTCATGAAGGGATTCAATTTTACTTTCAGTCTGTAGGTCCATTTGCAAGTTGAACTACACACCATGTTTTCCAACCTACATTGGCTTACGTTATGGATTGTAAGAAATTTTCTCATTTATGCATATCTTGATTGACTCCATTATTGATTCATTATTTTTATCAATAGATGAAAAAAACATCCTATTTTGTTGGTGTATCTGGCAGCTATGACCATATTTTGTGACATTGGAGGTTTTCAAAATGTTTTGGTGGAATTCTTAACATTTCTTCTCACATAACAAATACACACACATGCACCACAACCCACCTGTATTCCAATTTTTGTAGCTTTAATATGCATATGTGGAAGCAACTAAATATCAATTTGCACATTACACTTTTAGGCAACATAGAAAGTTGCAGGTTGAACTACACACCATGTTGCACAACCTTCACAACTATAGTTCGTGTTCTGTAAGATGTGCATTTCCTGCTCATATCAACTTAAGCAAAATGGATGGTTGGTTTTCACAACCTTCCTCCTCACATAAAATAGGTTTGTGTGGCACACCTAAATTGAAATATTCATTGAATATCCACGTAGTCTTGTGATTGTGTTGTCATTGTCTATGTCCACTTGCGCGTTGAACTACACACTATGATTTCCAACTTGCATTGTCTTACATTGTTGTTTGTAGGATTTGTTTTGTCTTTTGTGCATAACTTGGTTCAACCTATCACTTATTGTTTTTTGAGAAGTAGTTGGCAACCTCCTTTGAGCTTTATTTTTGTAACTGTGTGTTGTTCTTATATTATGGTTAAGTATAATTGTGGTGTGATTGTGTGTTGTTCTTCCAACAACACACACAACTAGGAAGGAAAAGGAAGAAATGGTTATTGTCATGGAAGCCAAGTGACAAGGGAAAGTTCATTTAGTTTAGCTATTTTCATTTATAGTGACACCATAGTTTTAGATTAAATGCATTGATGTTTGTTGTTGGAAACTCACTCTTCCTTTCTCTAATTTTTGTAGACTGATCGTGATGGCGAGCAACGAAAGTGAAGATGTCACTTATTTTCTCAACTTGCCAATTCCCCTACATGAACTAGCTATCCTCCATTTTGTTGATAAGGGAAGCTTTTGGTATGGGTGGAGATTGAGTGCAACAAGACAATTATTTCCCCACACAAGAATTGACATTGAGATCGATGTTTCCCAATGGTTCTCCACCATCTTTGCTGATGACAACCATGTTGATCATGTTAACCTGCTTCTTTTGTATTGGCCCCATGGATACTTGCATGTTCTCATAGATTTCACAGTTGGCATAAAAGTGTATGGGAAGGAAATAGTTCTCTCGATAGAAGATGAAGCCATAGATTTTGTCACCAATCATTTTCCTACAAATCGATTGGTGATGGACTATAGTGACCTATTTAAAACATTTAATGGTCAAGGACAATGAAAAAGGTTCCATAGGACATTATGACATATAGTAAATAAAAATTAGTGTATGTAAAGACACCATATTTTGAATAATGACTAAAATTTGGATGTATGCATATCTCTTTCATATTTTCTATGTATCCCTTGTTGGACAAAAATGATATCTTATTTTTTTACTCAATTTTATTTAATAGAAGAATAAATATACACATCTCATATGCTTACATATTGGCTATTCTTTCATATTGGTTATGAGATATTGGAGGTTTGAAAAAAGGTTATGTTAGAAAACACACTGTGATTAACTATGCATCCTATGCCAAATTTTACATAAGTGATTAACTAGTGCTTATTTGTCTATCTTTAATATAAGTGATATTCAATCTAGTATTGTGTTCCCTTTCACATGAAACTTGTGAAGAAGAAATGAAAATTATAAAGGATACTTTACCATGGAACTTCTCCAGATTATTAAATCTTTGTTTCTTTGTTTTGTTTCATTCACAAATTTTTATTACTATGTGTTGAAATATAATACATTTATATTTTGTGAAGAGAATAAATTATAAATTAACATTCTTATAATTTCAAGAATCTATACATGATGTCTTTTCTTTCATGTGTTTCCAATAAATTTGCACACCATGATGATTTAAAAGAAAACCTGCTACCTTAATACTCAATGGTGTACAATACCCATGCATAACTTTTTATAAGATGATTTATCATTTGTCTATGTTGTCTTTTTAGTCAATTTTTTCCCTTAAAAAATATGCATAAATATATTCAGGCAAGATTACATCCACTAGAAAGAAACTCCTATGAACTACACAGAAGTCAACTCCAATTGAAGAACAATCCTATTACTATATAATTACATTGAACAACTCAACATACATGATGGAGACCATCATCCACTCATTATTTGAAATGTAGCATACACTCATCTAAATGAAAATAAAACATATAAGCATAGGGAGGAAACCTCATAAATTAATAACTTCCAACACAATATAATTTTGAAAGATCTTTCCCAATGCAAGAGAAATCCCTTTCTTGTGAATTTCTACTTCCAACTCTCATTTTCCATGAAGTTCAACAAAGGAGAGCTATTTGAAAGAATCATAGTAGCCAAAGCCCTTCATACAACTTCCTTTGTACCATTCCACCTGTGCCATGTGAATTTTTCCCTTGCTGAAATCCTCATATACTTTCTTAATGTTCTCATCTTGCTCTTTTTTCACCTCTCCAGATTTTTTGAGTGCAAGAGATTAATGCTGATTTTGCTTCAAAACATATATAAAATAATCATCAAAATTTATGTGTGAATGGATGAAACATCATCAAGAGTACAAATAAAGCATATAACTAAGAGGTTTACAAAGCAATGGAAATAAATGTTAAATCGGAACAAGTAATGAGATTTGCCAAAATCTAGCTAGTAAGTACAAGTTGTGATCTTTGTGTGGCATATACATATCATTTTGATTTTTGAGTTAGCAAATACACATGGATTAGACACAAAAATAACTTATTTATGGTCAGAGGCAAGGATATTGGTGAAATATTAATCTATTACACCTAAGATCATGTACAATACTATTTACATCTACACATCATTTTGACTTTGAGTTAGTGAAAACAAAGAGACTAAATACAACCTAAAATTAATTTACTGTCAAGATTCAAAGCATGCTTGGGGGGAATGCTATTCATAACAGAATCACATGGGAATGCTAGTCATAATATGACTAAATTTTAATGGTAAATAGAAGTTAAATGTTCAAAATTTCAAGCATAATATATATTAATTAATCACTCATCAATTACAAATTCAACCTCTCAAAACCTTGAGGAAATTCACAGCAACATAAAATAAACATAATATATTAATTAATGACCCTTCATTTACAAATTCAACCTCTCTAAAATTTGACAAAATTCACAATATAAAAAAAACCTAATCTTTCAATATGTATAAATTTGGAATTTGGATTATTGAATAGCTCCAATCAGTTATAGATATCCATCTTTCCAATCTCCCTCCATCTCCCTTTCCTCATAACACTCTTCTTGCAACATATATACCAATCATGTCCATCGATCATTTTCAAAAGTGAAAAATTCCCAACAAAAGAAAGTGCTTTGAAGATCTGAGTCTCTTATATAACAGACTTATTAAAGTCTTTTATTTGAGGCCTAACTCCAATATCCATGGTCAATAAAACCATTATAAGAATTATTTGTAGAAACCATTTAAACTTGGAGGTAGCTTAAATACTGAAAATAAAATAAAATAAAAATCCCTTGACACATTAATATATATTTTAATTTTATTCTGCTATTCTATCTGATATATGAATTTATCAATCTCAAAGGCATTATGATGTCAGTAGTGATCACCTTACACTCCTTTCTATGTGTTATATGTTAATTCAAGTAGTGATCACCTTACACTCCTTTCTATGTGTTAAATGTTCAGTGAATGAGGAAGTTTTATCGACACTAAATAGATAACACACTGTGTTTACAATAGCAAATACTTAAATTTATTTGATTAAACGTTCAAGTTTTATGCTCACATGGTGTGAAGTAAAACTCGTGACACTTTGAAAGTATCAGAAAGGTACCGAACATTTTTGCAGACTTCGACATTGGAGATTCAAAGAAAATATAAATTGGGAGGGAAATTTATATAACACAAGGCCACTCTAATATCGATGTACACAACGAAATCTCGATGTCTGAGTGGGAGATATCCCAAATCGGGTAGTTTTTCTTGAAAGGTGGAACGATCATGATATACCACTTGCTCTTGGTGGCATGTTGTGCAGTTGTTGAATATAGAAAATGGGGCATTCTCCATGGTGGATTGTGAATGTAAAGATGAAGCTCTGAAAATCCAGATAAGGCATATTTTCCTGGTTCGTGAGAAATAGCTAGTGGATGCAATTAAAAAGTGTGTGGGTGAAGCAAAATGGAGCAGCAGCCACATCCATGACGAGGAGATCTACAATGAATTCATACACATGTGCTTGTTAACACTATATGTTGGCACACAAAAATTGTTATTCTACAACGAATTCTTTTCAATATTTTTTTTTTATTATTATTTATACACGAACAAAATGATAAAATAATGTAACATATGATTGTTTTAAACCAAATAAAAAGAAGTTATTCTTAGAGAAATATTAGAGAGAAAAAGGTTTGAGAATGCATAGTCTTTTTGGAGGTTGAGGTTCTTTGTTATTTTTTTGGATTATGGTGGATTAAGACTTGGACCATGCATTTGACTATGTCTTTTTTTGACATGAGGGCATTCATATAATCAATGATATTATCATTTTTTTGTAGATGCATCATAAACTTTTCACTTGCAACAAAAACTTGATTTGGAGTCGTTGGTGTTGTAGGCACCTCAGGGGCTTTATCTTGAAATAGTTGAACAATAATTTATTTAATGATGATCAAACCCCACAGAGATTTCATAAATTTATAATAGTGAATTGTTATGAAAATTGTGTGATAATGGAAATAAAGGTGTTTCTAAATGTAGCTAAAGAATTGTTGTAATGTATTCTAATGTGATATGTGGCTTGTGATCTCCACTATCCTATTTTTTCATTTCAATTGCTTATTAACATATCTTTCCCTTTAATAAATTATTATAGGGTTGTTTTTAAAAAATTAGGTAGAAAAAAAGATAAGGGAGGAAATCCCTAAACTGATAGGCAAACATTGAAGAAAATAATTATTTTTCACAATAATACATGTTATAGTTTGCAAACTTGTCTAATTAATATACAAATATAATTATCAATAGAAATATATAGAATCAATCATAATAACAAAAATACTAACGTAACAAAAATAACATAAGCTTTGATATAATTACAAATATACTTATATTAAAAAATATTCCTACAAGTATCAAAAGCCTCTTCGAGGGGACAACCTTGTGAATACAAATCACTAATACAACATATGATTATGAAGTGTTCTCTTTATTTCAACATTACTATAATCAAACATCAAATGGAAAAGTTGTTTCCCACCCTTCACAACTAATTGCAGTCCAAATATAAAGCGCTTGGTCGAACCTTTTATGGGGTGGTTTCTGTGCAAGTGGAAGCTAGACCCTCACCAAACTCGCTATTTGCAATTCCATCCTTATCTAAATTGTGGGTGCATAGTAAGCCGAGATCCACAATAATGTTTTGATTTCTTATTAGTATTGGTGATGGATGGTCTATCAGTGAGCAGAGGGTATGAAACATCTGTTGTATATCATGTTCCACCTATGGGTCGAAAACATGACCATACGATTCCATTGCACACTCAAAAAATCCAAGGCCATCATGTTATAGGATCTTGCTAAACGCTTCTCACAGACATCTCACTTTGGAGGATGATTAAGGAACCAACCTGAAAGCAGACCACCCAAGGGGTATAAACCTTCTGCAAATTCATACCTTTCGAGTGCTTCGACCAGTTGTGTTTGATTGACCACATCATCCCACATGTAATTTACGAAGAGAAGGCGAACCAGAGTTTGGTTTCTCAAGAGGAGGTTCATACAGTTGGACAGGGAAGCAAAAGCTATCTCACACTCAGAATAGCGGTATGAGGGATCCATTAGCATTAGAAATCTGATGACCTTGCGGATTGCATTCTTGACAGTCAGACAGTTGAACTTGAAAATTGAATGCACCCTCTCTATTGTGAATGGACCACCATATCATATGAGGAAATTGAAACAAAATTTTTAGTCTACCTAAGACATGTTATAAATTTTGAAGGTTCTTTTCATTACACTCATACTGTCTAAATAATAAAAGCTTTTCATTACAATTATATTGTTTATGTATAATTGGAGGTTGGAAAACACTAGGTGTTATTAAACCTAGAACCCTTGAAAAGAAGCATACCAAAGTGAATGAGATAGATAATGTATTGACTAAGGAGATTCTTTATGCTATTCATAAGTTGAGGAAGGAGCATGTGCATTATGTGCAATAGGAATATGGCAATGCAAAAGTTGACAAAATTGAGAGGTTTCATATTGCATATGAATTTGTGTGGGAAAAGAAAGTGAGAAATGATGCTATAAGTGGAGTTGAAAAAATGAAGTCAAATATTACTCAAGAATTTAATGGAACAAATAAAACTGGAAATAAATGATAAGGAAAATGTAATGTACCCCGTAATTTTTTCTTTGAATTTTCACAACACAAACCAACACTATGCCAAATGTTAGCGTTAGCTCCCCAAAGATCATCAAATTGAATGTAACCTTCGCCAAGAATGTTCACCAAGATCCTTTGAAAGGCGAGGTGATAGCATATGGGAAGGGGTCGTTAGCAACAAAACTAGAATGAAGAACAATATTGAATTGAGGTAGGTGGAAAATCGACCATGAAGAATCCACACAACTGCTTGTTCAGTGGGGGGAAGAGAAATTACAATAATAAATAATTCATCCGCTTAACAACAAGCATCCACTCAACAGTGGGGATTCACCACTTAAACAATGGGCGAGAAATAAGAAATGCAACTTGTTCTTTCCTCCACACTGGCGGTAAACCGACCAAGGGTTACAATGTTTGAACTAAACATAAAGTAAATGCAGAAATGAATATGATTGGAATAGTACTACTGTTTATAGTCTTACAATGTACAAAATATGCAAATTACAAAGCGTTAATGCTAGATAATCAATGCCAAATGATGAAGGATAATCTCTCACACCTCTAATCTTCTCAATTGCAAGAATACAAGTCAAAATCTGAACTATTGTCAATCTGATCTGAATTACCAGCAAACTGAAATATAACTAGCAACTTAGACACATCATAAAATGCTCACCAATTCCTCAAATCTCCTCCAAATGATCTGAAATTATTTGCAACAGCTTCTAAGGAGCAAGGTGCCCAATATTCATCTTTGAAATGGCAACAAAACCTTGAATATTAATTGTGCACACATTCCAAAGCAATCCCAACAATGGTATAGCCTCCAAGAGGGGCGAACTTCATTTAAAAATTGGAAGCTTCAAATTAAAATCTGCAACTTGGCAAATAGAGTCACCCTTAGCCTAGAAATGGATGGCATCAATACCTAGAATGAAAATAAAATCCCTCAAAGAGCTGCAAATGAAAATCTACTTCAGCTGTATGAAAACCAACAAGCTCAAATCTAGAAATTATCATCAAATTCACCAACATTGAAGCTCAATATGCACTTCTGAATGAAGCACACTCCCAATTGACCATCTAGGGAACCATAGTTTCAGGCCCGAAGAATGGTGTAAAATAGTTAAGCTTCCCCTTAGTCGAGTTTTGAAATCAATTCAACAACATCACTTTACAATATTTTCCAAAGATGAGAAATGAGAGAGCAAAGGCCTTCTTTTATAGAATTGAAGGTGACTGTTGGCTTTCCATCTATCCTCCAAAAGGGACGCCCAACTCATTTTTGCAATTATTTAATTTTTAAATCACTTTTCCTTCCTCCATTTTGGCATCTAAAACTCATGAGGATATAATTAACATTAGAAATATTAAAAATAATTTTAAATGAGGCGTCCACCCTCATGGTCCCCTTTTAAAAACAAAATTAAGTCATTGTGCTAGGCCAAGGGGTCAAAATCACATTATAATAATTAAATGATTTAAATAAATCATTTTACCAAATTGAGCCTCAAAAAGATGAAAGCCAAAAAATGCTCCAAACTACGTTGACCGAAATGGAAACTGAGCTGATTGTTGATGCTACTGCCCAAGATGGCACTGTAAAAAATAGAGCTTACTAAAAATAGTAAACTCTAGAAAGTTGCTCAACTCACCTTGCATGTTATATCATTGCGGAGCTTTTTGAAAACAAAGAAAGAAACCATAATCCAAATCTTGAAACTCCTATGTGCTGGCTAAAAATAACAAGTTTTGGGAAAGGTTGTTAGATGGAGGTGCATGTTACACAATTTCAAAGCTCTCCAAAAACCCAAAAAACTCCACCAAACATGCATCAGAAACTCTTACATTCAAACCTTCAGAAATTCTTCAGAACCCCAATAAAATAGGAAACCCTAATTTTACCTCTGACGAGCCCACAGACTTTCGAAAATAGGTTATCAGTCATCAAAAAGTGAATGGCTAAAATGGGGAAATTACAGTCCGCCCTTCCCAAAATTGCTTGTCGTCAAGCAAATCTAATACCATCCCAAAATCAACAAGCTCAACCAAACTAAAACTGAATATGATCCCAGAGTCCCAAATCAACCTAGGGGATCGATAGCACCAACCGAGGAAAGCATTGCTCTACAGAATGGCAACACAAGAGACCTAATTAAAACTAAACTGAATCACCATGGGAGAAAAATCCAGAAAGCCAACATTGGCTTCCTCATAGATTCAACTGTTGAATTGCAAACCCAAGTGATTCCAGGATTTCAAATCATACTCAGGAACACTGTTCCTCTAATTTGTTGTGCTACTCTGATTAAAACATTTGCATACCAAAGGTGGAGCAACATGTCTTGATTCACAAAAGACAATGCACCAAACATGTCAGTGCCCAAATCCCATATTAGTCTATAGAACCCACAACCCTCGCTATCATAAATTTGATCAGCAACATAAATATTTTCAAACACATTACCAAACCAATTCCAATCATAGAACAATGCTCCACACTCCATCACTGTACAATGCTTCCTTTGAAGCAAACTGATTTTACTGAAAGAACTATAAAAAACCTTTACATATCTCACAACAAGAGTTTCAAATTGATGAATCAAATCAACTAATAGCTCATTGCCCCTAACAGTAATGTATGAGATAATGCCAAGAGATCCATTGTTTATCATCAAAGAACAACCAATACCTAAATTTTGACCATACTGAATCATTCTCTTGCTCATTTGAGGTAGAGGTCCAATCCAAAAAGAACAAAAGAGACTTGAAAATGAATTAACCAACTACTAAATAGGTCTGAAATAATCATCTTGAAATCTGATCTTCAGAAAATCAGCATCCAAGAAGGTGAACAACAACTGCAACATAATAATTTCTCATCAAAATTGGCATAGTTGCTCATGAACAATGCTCATGAACAAGGATGATGGCACCTTCAACAAGAGTCCCAATGCCACCACAAACCATCTTTTGATCATATTTCCTTCCTAGAACACTGATTTATGATCATAAATAATGAACCAATGATCGAAAAAAAAGGTATCAACAATCATAGAACTAAAATTTTGGTACTTATCTCTCCAACCAACCTTCTTTTTATGCATACCAATCTTCATAAAAATATACTTGGAATCCTAAATACTAATTTTCAACTGGATACATTTCCCAACACAAGAGAAAATGATCATAGCAACATCTTGAATACAATGTGCCGGTTTATTCCTTTTAGAATTTTCAATATTACCTCCTTGCCAAGTAATGTCAGGATCCCAAACTAGCAACAATAAAGAACCAATTCTCAGAATAAGAACTGCTCTCACATGAATCCTTTGATTTTCTCATTCCATCTGAATTGACGCTTCTTGAAACTCCAAGAAGTATTCAACAAACCTATGTTCATTGAAGAAATTGAATCCAGAATCTTGTATCATAAATTGACGGAAAGATTCCATGAATCCTTCATCAAATACAATTCTGAAATCAATTACTCTGAGAGAAGATGGTGACATAATTATATCTGACAAAAACCTCACAAGAATCCTCATCAAATAATGAATAAAATCCTCATCAGTATGCCAATCAACTCTTTGTTGTTGATAAAAAAGAATGTCTTCATTTCTTTGTGATCCTTGATCTACCATTCCTTTCTGAATGGATGTACTAGGAGCAGCCATAGATTCATCTTTATGTAACTTACATACCACCTCTCCATTGCTGAAAGACCAACTGAAATTTCCTCTTTCTTCAAAAATTCCTGAAGAAATTCCCTCATCATTTTCAAAAAGAGGATTTTCATAAATCCTATTAACACCTTCATACAAGAGATTGTCAAACGCCTGAAAAACTTGTTGATGAGAATTTGAATGCTCTTGCTTCTCAAGACAACATTCCAAGTCAAAATTTTCTTGTATGAGATCAAGCTCATCAAGAATATTTTGGAGCTCTTCTGCTCTTCCTTTGTTTTCTTGCTCCCATGAACATTGAACAACAAAAGTCTATTTCTTTGCTTCAATTAGAGCCTCATGCACTTCTTGCAACTTGGTTCTAGTAAGCTCGTTCCACTCCAATGCCTTGTCAGCTATTTTGGTCACTTTGTCTTTAACACAAATGATGTGCAAAAGACTTATTTCCTCCAAGGAAAACTTAATGAACTTCATATTAGAAATAAATATGTAACTTACATCTTCTCCTCTAGGCACTACATAAATCAAATTTTCAACATGCCGATGCAATTCATCAAGCTTTGATAGAACTTGGATTCCATTTTCAACAGTTTGTGAACTTGAACTACAATCTTCATATGCTGGCTAATATGATTTGGTACAAATTTGATGGATAAATATTTCAAAAATAGTTTGAGCTGTACTCCCCAACTTGTCACACATGTGATGGATACTCTTTATCATCCCATCCATAGTGCCTTCCAATTCCTTAGCTCTCTTCCTTAACTTGGCTTCAGGAGAAGAGAAATCTACCTTATAACTACTAGAAGCTTCTCCTTCCATATTGTCTTCTAAGAATGATTCAAGGGATTCATTCAAATTATCTTTGTAGTGAGAAGAAACTTTATCTCCCCCATTCTCTTTCTCCTCTTTAGCTTGTTTTTCAAACCAAAATTCTCCGAAATTGGGAAAAAAAAAGCTCACTAGTTGAACAAGTATCTTCTTCTAACCGAACTTCTCCTTCGTTTGGATTTGCACTTATGGCTTCTTCATGCATCTCCATGTCAACTTGTGTTTCCAAAATTTCTTCCCTTGAATCTTCAACTTGAGTCTCCTTAACAAATGTTGACTCACTGCTCACCTCTGTAGAAAACATGAGTACCTCACTAGACTTGAAGGCTTCTTCTGTCACATTACATTCTTCTATAGAATGCATGGACAAATGCAAGTCTGTAGATACCTCCTGAACATTTTCTATGAATTCAAAAGGATTCCAACTTTCATTCCCCTCTTTAGCATCAAAAATCTCCTCTTTGTTCTTAGTAGTCTTCATCAAAAGAGGTTTCAACTTTTCTTCACATTGACTGAAAATTTCATTGATTAACATATCAATAGTGGGAGAAATCTGCTTTTCATGTTCATAAGCATCAATGAGAAGGGATTGAACACTTTCTAGAAGATTATCAACTTCTTTGATGGTCGAAATTAAAACATTCTTGACAGTTGCAAGCACCCCCTCTTCTTGCTCACTCCAAGTTGAGGTGAAGAGATAATAAAACAAATGATAAATCTTATTTTCCATCTCCAAGTCTATTAATAGGATGCAAGCTCTAACTTCATAAAATGTCTCTAAAACAACAACTCTTCTTGGAAATGAACTACTTCCAGTTTCATCCAAATCTTGAAAACTCTCCAATATCATATTTAATATGATCTTCATGGTTTCAACATCATAGGGCATCTGGGGAATCACAATTCTTATCATCTCCATGAAGCAGGAAGAAATCAACAACTTGGTTTCTTCAATTGGATGCCCCGGCCAATAGGGTTGATTCAAAAGAGTCACTATAGGTGCTAATGCCAATTGCATCATCTCAGAAGGTGATTGCTTGACCTATCTCAAACATTGTTCGAACAAGTGAAGATTGTTCTCTTCATTCTCCCTTGATTGAAATTCTTTGTCAAGATTCTTTCTAGCCATATAAAGTGTCTCTGCCAACTTCATCTCTTCTTCATTAGCCATGCCTTAATATGACAAACTTCTAAACTGAACTCAATTAGCCCAACAATGAAGCACTGATTAACATGATGGTAGGATCTTCTGCTTTGATACCACTGTAATGTGCCCCTTAATTTTTTCTTTGAATTTTTGAAACACAAACCAACACTACCCCAAATGTTAGTGTTAGCTCCCCAAAGATAATCAAACTGAATGTAACCTTCGCCAAGAATGTTCACCAAGATCCTTTGAAAGGTGAGGTGATAGCATATGGGAAGGGGTCGTTAGCAACCAAACTAGAATGAAGAACAATACTAAATTGAGGAAGGTGGAGAACCGACCATGAAAAATCCACACAACCACTTGTTCAGTGGGGGGAAGAGAAATTACAATAATAAATCATTCATCCGCTTAACAATAGGAATCCACTCAACAGTGGGGATTCACCACTTAAACAGTGGGTGAGAAATAAGAAATGCAACTTGTTCTTTCCTCCACACTGGTGGTAAACCGACCAAGGGTTACAATGTTTGAATTAAACACAAAGTAAATGCAGAAATAAAGATGACTGGAACATTACTATTGTTTATAGTCTTACACTATACAAAATCTACAAATTGCAAAGTGTTTATGCTAGATAATCAATGCCAAAAGATGAAGGATAATCTCTCACACCTCTAATCTTCTCAATTGCAAGAATACAAGTCAAAATCTGAACTATTGTCAATCTGACATGAATTACCAACAAACTGATATATAACCAACAACTTAGACACACCATAAAATGCTCACCAATTCCCCAAATATCCTCCAAATGATCTGAAATTGTTTGCAACAACTTCTAAGGATCAATAATCCCAATATTCATCTTTGAAATGGCAAAAAAACCTTGAATATTGATTGTGCATGTATTCCAAAGCAAGCCTAGCAATGGTATGGCCTCCAAGAGGGTCGAACTTCATTTAAAAATTGGAAGCTTCAAATTAAAATTTGCAACTTGGCAAATAGAGTCACCCTTAGCCTAGAAATGGATGGCATCAATACCTAAAATAAAAATAAAATCTCTCAAAGAGCTGCAAATGAAAATCTACTTCAGTTGTATGAAAACCAACAAGCTCAAATCTAGAAATTATCATCAAATTCACCAACGTTGAAGCTCAATATGCACTTCCGAATGAAGCACACTCCTAATTGACCATCTAGGGAACCATAGTTTCAGGTCTAAAGAATGGTGTAAAATAGCTAAGCTTCCCCTTAGTAGGGTTCTGAAATCAATTCAACAACATAACTTTACAATATTTTCCAAAAATGAGAAATGAGAGAGCAAAGGCCTTCTTTTATAGAATTGAAGGTGACTGTTGGCTTTCCATCTATCCTCCAAAAGGGACGCCCAACTCCTTTTTGCAATTATTTAATTTTTAAATCACTTTTTCTTCCTCTATTTTGGCGTCCAAAACTCATGAGGAGATAATTAACATTAGAAATATTAAAAATACTTATAAATGAGGCGCCCACCCTCATGGCCCCCTTTTAAAAACAACATTAAGTCATTGTGCTAGGCCAAGGGGTCAAAATCACATTATAATAATTAAATGATTTAAATAAATCATTTTACCAAATTGAGCCTCAAAAAGATGAAAGCCAAAAAATGCTCCAAACTGCGCTGATCGAAATGGACACTGAGCTGACTGCTGATGCTACTGCCCAAGATGGCACTGTAAAAAATAGAGCTTACTAAAAATAGTAAACTCTAGAAAGTTGCTCAACTCACTTTGCATGTTATATCATTGTGAAACTTTCTAAAAACAAAGAAAGAAACCACAACCCAAATCTCAAAACTCTAATGTGTTGGCTAAAAAAACAAGTTCCGAGAAAGGTTGCTAGATGGAGATGCATGTTACACCATTCTGAAACTCTCCAAAAACCCAAAAAAATCCACCAGACATGCATCAAAAACTCTTACATTTAAACCTTTAAAAATTCTTTAGAACCCCAAGAAAATAGGAAACCCTAATTTTACCTCTGACGAGCCTATAGGCTTCCGGAAATAGGCTATTAGTCACCGAAATGCGAATGGCTAAAACGGGGACATTATAGAAAAGGAATAATTAGATCTAAGTTCAAAAAAAAAGAGAATCAGTTGGGTGAAGACATGAAATTCTTAACTAAAAAGGCAGACAAGTTTTCTAACAAACTTGTTAAAAGAAACATCCACATTGTCTAATCAGAAAGACACTCTAAAAGCTGAGCAAAAAGCAATTGCAAAGCTATATAAAAGTATTCAAGAAATTGAAAAATCTATTGAAGAAAGGGATGTTGCTGTCCTAAGGGCTGATGAGGGAGCAGTTTCTCTAAAGTTTAAAGTGAAAGATGAAAAATAAGTTAAAAGATCATGAAAAGGAATACCAGGGGTGTTAATAGGTAAGAGCAGTGGGGATGAGGAATAATGTCTCGATGATCAACTTGTACATGCAAAAGTGATAGTTGGAAGTGTTGCAACTGTAACAAAACATCAAAAGACTAAAATTAACCACTTAGAAGAGGAAGTAAAAGATAAGAAAATTTATTGTCACAAGATTTTATCAATGTGTATAGAGCAAAAAGTATTCATTACAGTCAACCATTTGAGTGTCATATAGATTATTTGTGTTCGTGCATTTATCAAACATCCAGAGATAGCATTGAAGACCATAACTGATTAGAATGTATCTATGATGAGAGTAATACTTTCCCACATATATACATACACATAACATTTATTGTTATACATGTTTTCATTCATGTGTGAAATAAACATTCCACGTGTTTATCGTCTGGCCATATGTGACTTGTGTGTCATTGCATTGCCTAAGGAGAGCAAAGATTCCTATTGTCACTATGGATGGAAGCATAATCTAGGTGGAAAAACACAAAGTTTGTGGGTTTCGAAAGAACCATGTATGGAATCAATCTGTTGGACACCATTGAATGCTATATTCAAAATATGTTGAGCTTAAATGATTCGAATGCCAATTTTTTTATTCATTTGTAAGTAAGTTAACATAAATAAGACTTGAGGTGGCATTGCCTACCATTATTTGACATTGTTTATAATGAGATTTTACATGGCAACGAAATTTTTGATATGAGATCTACAAGAACATAATCTTCAAAATTAGGAAAATAATGTAATTGTACACCATAATTGTTCAATAATTACATGACCAAAGATGGAATGCACAATGACTATTCACAACCTATCTCATCCTCTCCTACGCTGCCTATTATGTGCAATTGAGGAGACACTCTAATAAAATCTTATAGGCTTATTTGGGTCCTTGGCATTGAGCATGGGGTGATTCCACTTGCACAAATCCTTATTGTTGTACATGCACCAAGAGGGTTTTGGGGAACTTGTGCTTTCACCTTGGCACTTTCAACACCTTCAACTTATAACAAACCCACCAATGCAAATGCATATGTTGATCAATTAACGTATGGATGAAAACAAGTATAAGGTACTATGATATATACAAAAAGGAATCATCTATATGTACCTATGGAAGAGAAGGCCTAAAGTTGAAGATTCTCCATATTGCAAAGGAATTCATGGAATTAGAGAGAACATCTGTGAAAGCACCAAAATAAGGTAGACTGCAGGCAAGAGAAATGGCCTCAACAATGTGGAATTTGACACAACCTTTTGGGATTCCAATGCTATGGAAAACACACCTCTCCTCACATTTGCAAGAATGCCTTTACCAACAACTTTACCCCTTGAGTAAAGGTCAAAGAGATCGTGAACTTTTAAAGCGATGACCTCATCATCTATCCTCTCATCATCAACATGATTTGGCTAAATTGGAAATTTTATTAAAATCAATCATAATTCATGTCATAGTTAAGCATTCATAAAGAAATCACAACAAAATAATGGAAATGTGATGTGTTGGTAGGCTAGTGCTCTCCCCATCCCCATGTCCATCTTTATCACCCTCTCCCATATGCATTGCGATTACATCACCAATAAGGTCAAGGCTCAATTTTTCTCGAGATTGCAAACATTTGATAACATTTTGATCCTAAAAAACATGGTAGAGGTGTGATTAGACAAAGATCATAACCAAACTTTACAATTTCAAACAACAATATACATACACAAACATATCAATTTCAAACTACCATTTCCAATAATATATGTATAGAAGGAAAAGAGATAGCACACTTTAGATTGGTGAGATCATATGAATGTAGTAATCACCTCAATATTTGTTTGGTCAGTGCTTTTCTGCTTCTTTGCCAAAAATTGAGAAATAGGAATATCATTGTCCTAGTACATAAATGTGACATACATTAAAAAAAAGGTCATAACATACAAACTCTACCCTTTTTCAATAAATCAAAGTAGATACTTACTTAATTGTCTGTCACATATATGATCTCCTCCCTAGGAACCCTTTCTTCTTTGCTACCCTGCCGAGGCACATCTTCTTGTCCCAATTGGACACTACCCTACTGATGCCCACCACTTCCTTGTTCATCCTTGGCCTATAATGGAATGAATTTAAATGTCACATCAAATTCAAATGCATGCAACCAATTCATTCAAAATATCAAAATACACGTTAAAGAGCAAATCTCAAAATTACCCTTTCTTCCACTTTCTTCCTTTGAAGGAACCTTGAAACTTTTGGCCATCTATACTTCCTCTTCTCAATGTTAGATGGCACGCTAGGAGGAAGAACATCATATTATGCTTTCATGGCCAATGCCCCCTCTTTCAAATCAAATATACCATGCTCAGGGCCAACATTCACTTCTTGACCATTTCCTTATCATGTCATGTAAGTTAACAGTACGTGAACCTTGTATGCATCAAAACAAAAAAATACCAACCAAAATTCAGATTTAATAGTTCATTTCCACATTACCATTTTCTTTCTCTTTTGCAAGATCAACATTATTTTCCTGCTTTCCTCCTTCCTCTTCTTACTATTGTATGAGCGCATAACAAATTTCATCTCCTTTACTTCGCGACGAAGTTCAAGGAAGTCTTTGTTACCATACACTATGCAAACCCTTTCAATAGCATGCCTTCTCTACATCTTATATCGTACCCTCATTTGGTACTCCACATCATTCTCGCTCCTTTGAAGATACATTTTCATTTTGTTAGGGGGAGGATGTGGGTGTTTTCATGGTCCCCTCGTTGCACTTCAACCACACTTTCATGGTGTCAGAAGAGGAAGTTGGTGGTCCAACACCCTATGCACGTTGACATTCTCAAATCCCAAAATATTTTCCCTCCCCCAACACTACATGAACCATATGTACAGTAATGTGCAAATCTTCTACCTAGTCGTACTATTATGTGATGAGCATTATCTTGGACAACAAATTCAGAAAATAAAATAGCTTACCATATTTGATACTGAAATAAATTAAATGCACAACATAAACACACAACCAAATGATGCAGTAATTTAATTTTTCTATCTACCTTCCCATCCTTCGCATCACCTCCTTTATTCACACCCTCCTCATTGTTAGGGTCACCCTCTACATACTCATACTCACTACACTTGTCATGATCATCATCCTTGTTGACATGAACACTGTCGTCTTCATAAGGGACCTCCTCTTCATCTTCAACCTCCTCATCTTCATCCCCCTCCTCCTCTTTAGTCTCATGAGCCTGATCGTTACCCTGATTACCAACCTGAATCAAATGAACGATATACTATCAAATCATTATATTTGTAATAGAAATTAAATTTTCTAAATGAAATTGTAAGCATAATGATTGACACATTGGAAGGAAAGAGTAATGAGAAGTTCACAATCAATTATCAAACACATTACTGCCTCAACATTCAACGTTCTCATAAAAGGAGGGAAGGTCTTGTGTACAACCTTTCCTACCTCCTACTTAAATCATTCCCACTGTCCAGTCAACATCATAACTATTTGTCTCAGGGATTAAAATTAAACATTTGAATGCATCTTGTAATTACTGGATCTTATCGGCATGACTATCAAACGTGACCGTCCCGAAGGAGATTGACCACTACATGTCCTATCAAATGTGTCAGCCACCTCAATAGTATTCATCACAATATGAACCATCTTTTCTTTTAAAGGAGGCATCTTGTCTCTCTGTAAAATGTAAAAAAGATGCAAGTGTTACAGACAGTTAAAATTCCAAAATTTATTGCATTATTTGTTTTAAGGAAGCATATCTTTTTTCAATCATATGAGGAAATTCAAATTCAATTTCTACTGTAACTAAGAGTTATTATATTCACAACCTAATGTGTTTTCCAGCCTACAAATGTACTATGCATTTTACTTTTTCAATCATACGAAGAAATTGAAATGCAATTTTTACTGTAACTAACAACTGTAAATTCTGAAGGTGTCTCTCATCACATCCAACCTGCAATTTTACGAAACACTAAGAATGTAATCAAAACCTTTTGCTATTAACATAGTAACAACCCAACTGGTTTTTCACCCCTCACCTCAATTTGGTTAGTTAGTCACCTAGTGTTTTCCAAATTGCAGTATATGAAAATAGTATATTTTAGACAATAATACAACATAAAATTGTGTTGCAATTTCCTCATATGATGGTAAAATAAATTGATTGAATAATTGCAAGTTGGAAAACACAATGTGGGTTGTTAGTTATTTCATTCTTCATGTTCAAAGTTAAATGGTGTAGAGCACGAAGAGGAGTTGTAGGTGGGGGATACATAAATCTAACCAAATTCAAGTGAAAGGTGACCAACCAATTGGGTTGCTACATGTAGAGGGTTTTACAATAGTATGTGTGTTGCAAGTTTTGTAACACCCACTGTTTTCCAATTTTATTACATTCTGATTGTCTACAAAACAATGGGTTTTCAACACAATCATAAAGCAAATCAAATTGAGGTGAGGGGTGACTAACCAATTGGGTTGTTACATGTTCAGGGTTTCAAAACAATATGTGGGTTGCAAGTTTTATAACACCCAATGTTTTCCAAACTACAATTTTATTCACAATATGAATGCCTTGAAAACCTTTATTATTTGGAGAGTACGAATGTAATGAAAGGAACCTTCACAATTTATCAGAATTGTTAGTTACAATAAAAATGCGTTTCAATTTCTTCATATCATAGAAAAATAAAATGCACAGTATATTTGCAAGTTGGAAAACATAGTGGGTTGTGAGTAGATGGTTTATGAAACCTGCAACCCACACATGTGTCACATTATGTTATCATGTCTAAGACATGCATCTTTGTAGGGAGATTAATTTTAAAACCTGTCCACGTGCCACATTTTTTCGGCAATGGGACATGTGATAGCACTCAAAATGGCACACGCCTAAACGTCTATCAGTATTCGTCTGTCAATCTTATCTTGTAATGATTCCATCATATGGTTGATGGGGCATAATGTTATCTTGTCTAAGACATGCATTTTTGGTTTTAAAATAGTATGTGGGTTGTAGGTTTTATAACGCCCAGTGTTTTCCAAACTACAATTTTATTCACAATATGAATGTCTTGAAAACCTTTTTTATTTAGAGAGTACAAATGTAATGAAAGAAACCTTCAAAATTTACCACAACTATTAGCTACAATAAAAAATGTGTTTCAATTTCTGCATATCATCGAAAAATAAAATGCATAGTATATTTGTAGGTTGAAAAACATAGTGGGTTGTGAGTAGATGGTTTATGAAACTTGCAACCCACACACACATCACATTATGTTTTCATATCTAAAACATGCATCACCTACAATTTCTCTTTTGTTGTTCTCCTTTATATCTTTTGGTCTCATTAGCTTCATATTTATCTCTTCCTCCTCTCTGTTTTTCTTATTGTGTTCTCTCTTTTCTATCTATTATCTCTCTTTTTCTTTTCTTTTAACTTAATTTCTATTTTTTCCTCAAACCATATGCAACTCTTACCCTCTCCTCTCCTTTTTAGCTAGTGTTGGTCTGCAACAATTCATTTCACTCTCTTTTTCTCTCTTTCATCTCGATGATGGATCACAGAGTGTGATCCAAAAGGTTGATGGAAAAATCTCTAACACAATCAAAGCCAGAAACAAAATTTGAAAAACATATCTAAGACATGTGTTTTTGTAGGGAGATTGATTTTAAAACCTGTTGGTGTGCCACATTTTTTTGACAACGGACACATGATAGCACTCAAAACAACACACGTCTAAATGTCTGTCAGCATCTGTTTGTCAGTCTTATCTCGTAATGATGCCATCGTATGGTGGATGGGGCATAATGTTATCATGTCTAACACATGTGTTTTTGGTTTTCAAACAGTATGTGGGTTGTAGGTTTTATAACACCCAGTGTTTTCCAAACTGCATTTTTATTCACAATATGAATGTCTTGAAAACCATTTGTTATTTAGAGAGTGAATGTAATGAAAGACACTTGAAAATTTACAACTATTAGTTATAGTAAAAAATGCGTTTCAATTTCTTCATATCATCGAAAAATAAAATGCACAGGATATATTTGTAGGTTGGAAAACACAGTGGGTTATGAGTAGATGGTTTATGAAACTTGCAACCCACACAAGCATTGCCTTATGTTATCATGTCTAAGACATGAGTTTTTTTAGGGAGATTATTTTTAAAACATGCTAATTTTAAAACCTGTCGGCGTGCCACATTTTTTTGATGACAAGACACATGATATCACTCGAAATGACATGCCTAAATGTCCATCAACGTTCGTTCATCAATCTTATCTTGTAATGATGCCATTGTATGGTGGATGGGGCATTATGTTATCATCTCCAAGACATGTGTTTTTGTAGGGGGATAAGCTTCTGCCTCTTTTTCCATACTTTTTATGTAATTAAAAGTTTAATTATGGATAAATTATTTGTCAGGAGGATCACTGATAAAGTAGCAACAACTCAAACTTAAAACGAGAACTCATGAGGCATGTCAGATCATTATGATTCAAATTTTCACTATCTTATGTTGTGGATTTGATATGATCTTAAATTTAATTAATGTGACATGACATATGGGTATTGAAGCTTCTGAAAGCGATGGTGCCATTTTTATCACTTTTGTTGTCCTCCTCTTCTGTCTCTCTACACTTTCCATCTCTTTTTACGCCATCTCTATACTTGCCCTTGTTCCTCTCATTCACTTTTATTTGTGACTCGAACAAAGTGTATAGGGGACAAATAAAAATGGAAGGTACAAACGAAAATTCTAAGAATGGTGTCGTCACTTTCAAAGCTTGGATACCCATATGTCACACCATGTCACATTAATTCATTTTCACATCCTATCAATCTGCAGATCATATCAAATTTGTAGCATATGATCGTGAAAATTCGAACCATAACGAATGTAAAATTGCACATATGATTTACATTTTGATTTTTCCCAGGTTTTATCCATTGGCTTTAAGATCTACATAAAGCATGCTTGGGCTCTCATTTTTTTATTTTCTTCTTTTTTTATATTGAGATTTGAGCTTAGCACCATCTATGTGCTTACAACATGACATTGCCATTAAGCCAATTGCCCATTGGCTGCCTCTCATTATTAATTTGGTAAGATTAGACATTAGAAAGTATGATACATCAAAATATACTTTTCAGTTAGAATAGTGTTCTTTAGGCTTTTTTAGGTTGTAGCTTGATATGTATATGCATCTTCCACTATGTATTGATGGTGAATAGAGGCCACCTATAATGATAAACGTGTTATTTGATAAAATAGAACCCCATCTATACATTTGTACATCTATATTTCATGACAAAGTTTGCATATAAGTAAAGGAAAACTTCAAAACACATTGTGTTTCACAACTTGCACTACACAACATTCATCGCTGTCAACAAGTTTATTCCATATTGCCATTAATGGAACAAATTGGTGTTTTTGCTATTTCTAATGCACACCTACATATATAGACTTGATAACCACAAGGGGTTGGGTACGTTGTGATGTGGAGGTTGGCAAATACACTGTCTTAAGAAGCATGCTTTCCATTGATCTCTCTATCAATATTTCAGATCACTTTCTAATCAATTATTACAATGATGCAAGAAAGTGTGATTTGAAATATTAAATCATTTCCCCATCCTAATTTGATAGATCACTAATTATGATTCAAAATATTAATACAAACAAACTTATACAAATAAATTGGAAAACCCTAATTTAAAAAAATATTAATATTCACAAAACTGTAAGATAATTTTATAAAAAATCTTATTATAATTTGGATGATTTAGTAGCTACTGTTGTGATGTGGAGGTTGACAAACACACTATGTTATGAAGCATACAATTTCTTATATCAAGCAACCTCTGTAGATTTAACTGTCTACCCTGAAGCTTGGTCTATGTCATTAAGTGCAGTTGACAAACAATAGCATGTTTTCAAACCTCTTATTTGCGTGAAGACATTCATAACTCAACACGTAACAACCAAAATGGTTAGTCACCCCTCAACTCAATTTTGACAATTTTCCTAATTTGAGATAGATATGGAGAGAACGTTAAAATCACAAAATTTAAAAAGTCTCAACAAAAAAACGTGTAAACAACTCTGCATATCAAATGAAAACCCCTTTTTGCAAGGAAAACCCTTGAAAAACTGTAAATTCAAATGAATACCTAGTGTTTTGCAACGAATACCCATTCAATTCTTCACAGTCCCTAGGCAGAATGGCAAAATGACATATATTTTTGGCAAATATACATACCTGCTAGCTAGCTGCTTGCGCTTGTCACATGCGTTCTGGTAGGGAGATTGGCTACTCTGCTTCGACTTCCAAACACCTGCAACTCCCTTCCGAGCTCCCCAACAACTTTCAAAATGTGAATGTCGAAAATAGTGATGTTATGGGCTTTATGTGGCTTTGAAAACATATAATTTAATTGCAAACCCACATTGTGTTTTCGAACCTAGTTATATACTCTGCATCGTTTCTAGTTTGTCTACATGTTATTCTAGAACTATTTCAATTGTAGAAAATAAATGCAGGTTGGATTTCCACAATGGGTTGTGAGCTATTTGTTTATGCTTCCTCAGATAGTTCTGGCGTGAACATTCAAAATGCAAATTTTACAAACCCTCAACAAAAAGGCACATAAACAACTCTATATTTCAAATGAATACCTAGTGTTTTGAAACGAATATCCATTCAATTCTCCACAGTCCCTACATAAAATGGCACGACATATATTTCTGGCAAATATATATATCTGCTAGCTAGCTGCCCGCGCTTGTCACATGCGTTTTGGTTGGTAGATTGGACGCTTTGCTTCAACCTCTGAACGCCTGCAACTCGCTTCCGAGCTCCCCAACAACTTCCAAAATGTGAAATGTCCAAAAGGTAGCTTTTTTGGCTTTCAAATTAGTATTAAAACATGATAATTTTAAAACTTGCTGACGTGCCACATTTTCCAGCGATGGGACACATGACGACACATGCCTAAACGTCTGTCAGCTCCGTCCATCAATCTTATCTTGTTTACGGATGCGATGGCATGGGGGATGGGGTATTATGTTATCATGTCTAAGACATGACGTTTTGTCGGAAGATTAGCTTCTCCCATTTAAAAATGTGTTAAATCAAGCTGGCAGCATTATCCCTTATGCCAGATTTCTTCTGGTTTTCCTTTTTCCTCTCACAGGCTTTCTCCTTTAATATTTTTTATTTTCTGTCACTCCACACTATGCCCTTTCTTCTTATATACTCGTGAAAATGCATTTTCTGCGACTTCAAAAGGAGATTCATCCAATATAAAAGAAATTATGAAAAGATTTATGTCATCTGATATGATTTCAAGTGAAATTTGTAGAGATAAACTGTAAAAAAATAAAGCCCTATTGTTCTCAAGAATAACAACAAAATATATAAATATTGTATTATTACCAGTTTAGAGTACCTTTACAACTTCTAAAAAATTAGCTTTCAATTATTATGAAACTAACTAAATATTTCGATTACTAAAACCTTAATGTCCAACAAATTTCACTTAGACAATTATTTCCAAACTATGTTACACACGAAAATCATGGCATGCTCCAACACCATGCCATGGAAGGCAAGAGAGAAATCAAATTGGAATAGACTGAAGTAGTGAGTTAATGATGAGATAATAATGATAATTTTACATCATTACCCAATGAAATGCTACAAAAATCTAGATGTAAAAGTCTCCTTGTTTTGATTGAGCTTTTAGATCTTTCAGCTTCTTCAAGATGTTCGTAAAATACTCTTGCAAATACTTTTCCAAGGTAATCGTATCTTTTGGATCTGTTCCCAAAAGAGCATGAGTTTCTGCCATTGGAGTAGAGAAAACCACATCACTTGAAAGAACCTGCAGGAAAAAGCTAAAACAGTTATCATGCGGTTAAATTGTGTTATTGCATATAGAATAAAATAACTTTTAACGTAGCTTTTGCTGCAGAAGTTATCAATTGCTTTTATTGAAAGCAAATGGACACGTGATTTCTATAGTAGATTAATTTAAATTTTGACATAGCTTGGATACTTTCAGGGTATAAAATCAAAGGCCAGGATTTTGTTATTGTGTTTTATTCCAAAATAATTGTAAACTTAAAAAAAATTTAGAGAACATTATATTTGATATGGGGAAAATAGTTTATACATGCCTGCAATTTGAAGGGAAGATTTATCAAAAACACTTCATGATTGTTTAAGTTGGAATTTAAATATCGATTAAATATTTCCATTTTGTCTCTAGAAATTTGAATCTAACACTCAAATTTAGAGCAAGGTTGAATAAAGAATTGAAAACTCTTGGCGAACAATCAAAGTGCAAAGAATTGCTAACCTCTGAAAATGCCAGCCTGTCAGCCACATCATTTGTCCATTGGAAAAATCGGGTCAATTGGCGAGTGAATCTCAACACTCCAACTGGAACAGTTGTGACTCTTGCATCCTGGCCTGCAAGTCTCTCACATAAACTGATCACCTGAAACAAAGAAAGAAAAAATAAGTCCTTATTTTAACCTTCAACAATTTATAACTCTTAAAAGACATCATTCGAGCCTTGCACATAAGAAAAGAAATATGAAGTAACTTGAAAATCTTCCAAACCAGAATCTGGAAAGACAACATGGCGATGACTCATGCCACGGAATGTATTTGGAACTCGAGCAAATCAGGAACTAGTTTATAGAGATTCTATCTACTATAATCATTACAAATATATTAAAATTAAACGATTTAATGGTAAATGTAGTGTAGAGAATGGAAACAAATATGCACATCTAAGCCAGAAATAAATATACTGATAAGAAATGGAATATGAACTTGGCATTGATTCATGTAACTTGTGCAAATATACAATATTCTCCAGAATATGTACAACAAAACAACCAAGAAGAATAAACTAGACAACTCCCCTCAAATTGTTTGTAGGCATGGATATATAGCTGACGGAGAGAAAAATTGTTAATTCGGCAACCAAACACCCACTTGTATTGAACGCAAGTACCAATCATGACAAACCAAAACCTAAAACAGTGATACATTATGCACAAAATTGGTAGTCATTTAGTGTAGGTTTTTTATTTTCCTTTGTTGGATATTAATCTATTTTCCTATACATTTATTTAGCTTGCTTAAATGTAAAAAGCGGGTCAGTAATGGGCTTTTGGAGTCATTATAGAAATTTATTGAAAAGGGGACTTGGCATTCATAGCATCCCAGTTTAGTTGGATGGTGTATTAGATGGATGTGAAGAATGCCTTCATGAATGAGGATTTGGATGAGGTCTACATGGTGCAGCTTGAAGGATTTTAAGTTTCTAGCAGTGATCACCTAGTTTTTTTGGCTTCTTAAGTGTCTATAAGGGCTTAAGAAGGCTCCATGAGCTTAGTACATTAAGATTGATTGACATCTTTGCAATTTTGGTTATAGAGGAAGTCTTTTTGATCCAAATCTCTATGTCAAAAGCAATTGTGATGACATAGTGATTCTTGTTCTCTATTGTGATGACCCTGCCAGTATAGGTAGTGAGGCCATTGCATTACAACGAGTGAAATTTCTATGTTCTGCTTTTGACATAACTGATTTAGGCCTCCTACACTATTTCTTAGGTACAAAGTTTTGACAATATTACTACTTCATTTGCACAGCTCAAGTCAAGTATGCTGTAAATCTTTTGGAATGGTCCTGCATAGTTGATTATAATCCTTCCACTATACCTATGGGCGTTGGGTTGAAGTTGTTAGCATATGGTGATTCAGTAACGGTCTATGAATCACTCCACAATTGGTTGGCAATTCAATATATTTACATGCACATGATTGGATCTTTGTTTTTCTATTAGTTATGGCCTCTCAATTTTTAGCCCAATTGAAGCTTGTTCATTTGTAGCAAATAAAATGAGTGTTGCACCATGTCAAAGATACTCTTGACTTTGGCATTCTCTATTAGAGGATAGATGATAACCAGGGATCAACTACTGGCTACGTTTTCTCCTTGGGCTCAAGAATTGTTTCATGACAAAGTAAGTTTTGTTATACTGTAGATATAACTTCCACTTAAACAGATTACAAAGCAACTATTAGTGCGAGTGTAAGGCCCAACCTTGTGTGTGACTAAAACAACTCCTCGGTGTGTTCATTATTGCTAGTTAGGCAAATCAATTGATGAGTTGTGCAACCTTGCTTTAGTGTGACGAATCATTGAACATGTTGGCAACTCTTAATGGTTAATCTTTCTCTCTTTCTCTCTTTAAACATCATGTTGGAAGTGTGTATGCTATTGTCAGGAAATTTATATATACATTTTTATATTGTCTATATGGGAGTCAATTAGCTCTTGTACCTTATTATATAATTTACATTCTAATGATGTTACATTCATATGACTATATTGTAGACCTTCTAAGTTTTAACTCTTCAAATCTTAGCCAAGAGGCATTAAATTTTCTTGTGTAAAAATTATATCCTATTGATTTTTGTTCATAAAATTATTAATTCTAATTAACTCATGAAATGATTTAATTCCTAAGCAAATTTACTTAGGAAGTTAAGTTGAATTTTCCTATAACGAATTATTAATTAAAATAATTAGGAAATTTAGTTCATAAGGTTATTAAATTAAACTGAGAACCGATCTTTGAAGAAAATCCAAACAACTAGGGTTTAGCTAAGTTGATATCTAGTCAAATGTTAAAGTCAAAGTGATTATTATAGTCAAATTGGGATAAATGCCTATTTAAATGTAATTAGCCTAGATAACTTTAGAAGGTAGGCTTGTATTTCACCATGTCGAACATGATAAAAGGGAGTGTTTAATGTTCAAAAAAAAATGTTAGTTATGTCCACATGTAAAATGTGGGCATGACAGCTAGTTGTGAAGCAACATGGTTACACCAAGTTTTGAGTGAACTAAAAGCTCCTCAAATTACAATGACTCCACTTTTTTGTGACAATTAATGAGTCTTGGAGTTGGTGAAGAACTCAATTTATTATGTTTGATCAAACACATTTAGGTTCATATCACTACATTTGGCAATTGGTTCACTAATAATATCTCTCTTCACTATTTCACATCTCAAAAATAGTGCACTGATTTAATGAAAAAACCCTAGTTAGTATTCTCTTTGCCAAAATTTGATACAAAATTAGAGTTGTCTTTGATTTAGTCATGAAGGGGTATATTAGATATAATATACTATTAAGCATAATGTTAGACTACACTTTGAACAAGTAAATTTATTTCTTATGTCAGTAATATATTAACATCACATTAGTTATGTCTAAAGCACAACTTACAATGTAAGTAACAACCACCAATATGACTTCTCCATACAACAAGAAATACAAGTATGCACTCATTTAATGTAACTTCCTTGTGCATTCACTCTTCTAATTGTGTTGTTTGTGGATTTTACAATGTTTATACTTCATTTAGGAACATAAAATAGGATTGAACATCATTTCCTAACTCAAAACTTATACCTAATCAAACTAAAATAAGCATGAGATAAGTAACAAGAAGAAATCAAAAGAGGAGAATGACACAAGATGTATCCTAGGAACACTCTTTTGGGAAAAAATCAACCTTAAATTATGGATCTCACTATATTAACTCTGAACACATCTTATAATAAAATGAGGAGACTCCATAAATGATGTAGAACTATTGTCAACACTTTGACAACATACAGATAGCCAATTTCACACACTAAACCTATAATACTTACAATACCATCCAATGTGATGTTAAACATATATCCCATGCCTGTATTTATAAGAGATGAGCCATCTAGGAAACCACTTGTGATTTCCACTAAAGCAGAGTCTTACAAAGGAGGCATCCAAGTTATGGTCAAGAGGGTCATTTAAACTCAAGTGCCATCTTCCATGCATGCAAGTGTAATTCCCAATGTTGATTAGTCAAACTAATTAAACTAAGCACTCCATTTGGACGATGTAACTCCTCTTCCAAGATGCTCTTACACATTGCTTGAAATAGATTGTTCTTCTTGTCTATTATGTAACCTCCATTTCAATGCTCTAACAAGTATCACCAATTCCTTCACCACCAAGACCAATCAAAGAAGCCCAAACCTTAGACTTTTGCTAACTATCAACCCTCTACTCACCATCACTATCATGAGATTCTCTATCCTACTAGTTCTTCTTGTCTAATCTCCAAACTTTCCAAGCCAATGATTGCACTAGGATGGTGAGTAATACTGAATTCAATCTAGAATAGGATCAAATCTCAAGAACCTGCCATAACTTACAAAAGAAGTTGGTCTCTAGCTCAAGGAATCCCCATAGGTCAAGTTTCTAGACTCAATCTTAGGGATTCTCATCAAAGTTATTTATTCAAGTAAACCACACACAAAGAACTTATTTTTGAAGCTAGAAGGGTTCTCCTCTCTAAATATGTTATCTTCCTAAAATTTCACAAAAAACTAATGGATCTCAGTTGAAGAAACTGACAGGAATTTCCTCATAAAAAATGAATCTTTCACATCATCAAAAACACATATAGTACTAATCAAGACATTAAACCACGAAATTTCCTTGAGCATATTTATATCACGCTTTCAAAAACAAAATTAGATGCTCATAGTTGAGTTTGACTCCCCATGTGATTTTGACAAAATGAATTTTCCACCTTGAAGATGAGTGGATAAATAAAATGTCTTTACTAACAGAGGAAAAAGAAAAATCAAACCAACTGATCATAAATGCAACTAAAAACATGTTTGAAGGTTTTCTTATCATCATAAATAGAGAAAGAAGCTATAAATATGCAACATTTTTCCAGAACAATCTCAACAACAATGCTTTGATACATGAGAAACCATCTACAACAAGATTTTCGAGGCTCGATATAATCAGCCCAAACCATAGTCTACATACTCGGAATCGGAGAGTACTCGGCAAGCCCAAAAATTTTGACTCGGGAAAAACTCTTGAAATACTTGGCAAATACTCGGCAAATGTGTGCGGATATTTATGTATGTGTATACTCAGGACTGCACTGGGCACATACATATCTATAAACATACACAGGATGCCAAGTTTGCATGCATATACACACACAGACATATTTATACACACACAAACATGCCAAGTTTGTGGGTTTTTTGCGAGCTACTGGTGATTACTCAATAATTTGACGGGAGAAAATCCATCTGCATACTGCCCGCAAGTAAAAGCAGAAATTACTCGGCATGCAAATATTTTGGAGATTACTCGGCTACTCGGAGTGTAATCGGAGAGTATGTAAAGTTGTAAACTATGGCCCAAACAATATCAGATTTATCTACCCATCCTCTATGGGAGTCACAAAATGATTATAGCTGATTAAGGTTCTCAATTGATTCAAGATTAAAAAAGAGCTTGTCATACAATTGTTTAAATGAAATTTGTAACAAGGTAGGCTCTTTAATTCTTCTAACACTTCCCCAATTTCTGAGATAAAATCAAGAACTAGACCAGAAGAAATAGACTTTAAGAATTAATCAACATGGACTAAGTATTTTTGAGAGGAGAAATATTAAACACGTACAAAATCTCAGTCCATGATACTGAGTTGCCATTCAAATTTCACAATAATGTCAGAAAATACCTTTGCTGAACAAAAAACAACCAGAAAAGCCAATGAGACAAGCAAGAGGTTTATTCTTATGCTGCATGGCATGGCATCTAGTATTATGCCTAGAAATAACAAGGTACTTGACAATATCCCAACTCCCAAGCCTTCCACAAAGAACACAAGATGCTTGAACTAGTTGGTAACTAGGTCAAGCCCTTTCAAATTTGTTTTACCCTTAGGAGTGCCTCTCACAAAGTTATTCTTTACCAAGAATGTCCAAGGTTTAATTCAATTGAAGGTTCTAAAGATCCATTATATAATCATAGCCAATGAAACACCTTGAACCCTAAGATTTTTCAACCCTAGACCACCAATCTTCTTAGGATTCACACACATGTCAAGGTAATAGATCATCTTTTTGTTATTTTAACCATTATCTCCCAATGTCTCTTACCATTTTGTGCAATTTGTCTACACTAGAGTTGTTATAAGTCAAGATGATGCACATTATATTTCCTATGAAGAGAGAACCTTCTATTAAGCTTGAATTCTACTAGCTATTGACAATAAGTGACCTTTCCACTTGAGGATCTTATTGATATTTTCAAACACCCACCACCACATATATTTAAAGGGATGGCTTAAAGAAAATGGGATAACTAAGTAACAAACAATTTTATTGGGTTAAAACCAGTGACATCCTTGCTCCAATACACAATCAGGAGGGAAGTCCTTCCACTATAGCATGATATATTGACTTACAAATTACAATTTTCGAACTGGAGGTCTAACTCAAAACTTCTAACCTTTTATTTACTTCCTTTGTGATTCCTTCTATAATATGGGAAAAGAGGGATGTATCATACACAAAATTAAAACTTTATCAAAGAATCTACATTAGGGAGAACAAAACATTCTTCTAGAGGGCCCAAAGGGGCATCTTTCAAAAGAGAATAGATGCTTCAATAGTATTGACACACGAGACAGAGTTAAAAGACATCCTTGCCTAATAGTCCTTTGAAGAGGGAAGGACTTAGAGAATTCCCCTTTGATCTTAGACTGAATTAAGGGCATTTTTTATTAACAAAAAGAACCATTCTAATCAAATTCCCGCCTTGTCCTATTGTCTTCAGCATCAACTTGTGATGGAAAGACTCACTAATTTCCCCATTGATATCAAGCTTGGTGCACCTTTCTGCAAGGGCATCCAAGATATAAGACCCTTGCCTCACTCCAAAAAATTCCATTTAGTTTTTCTTGTTTCATAGTTTTGTAGGTTCTTTTTCAATCATTTTCATGTGCCATAATTTTTCTTGACACAATCATTTCAAAACTCAGGCCAATAGAGTAGAATCATCTGCATGATACCACATTTGATTAGAACATCACGCGGTTCCACCCAAGGCACCATGGGAGCAACATACACATGTCCACATGTTCATTTAATATTTGGTGATCATTACACTAGGTGGCATGTTAAAGCAACTTAAAGAGGTCTATATGTTACGGGCCATGATTTTGGACATTGTGCCATGGAATAAGTGTTTGGGAGGTTTCATCAATCCTATGTGGGGTTGAGTTTAGACTTGCATCAAATTTGGAGACATCATTCTTATTCTATGCCAACCATGAACCTTCTACATCATGTATTCACTATAAAATGAGGTTTTTATTCATTTGAAGAGTGACATTGAATGACAAGGAGAGATCTGAATATAAATTGTGTTTGAACAGTTCAAAACAAAGAAAGAGAAGCGAGATCAGCCCAATGATGCCCCATGCTTATGACTATACTCATGGGAAGTTCTTCGATTGTGTTGTATCTAAGACTGAGGTCTAGTTTGATTGTATGCCCTTTTAGTAGACATTGTTGATGTAATTTTGGACATTGAACTTATATATATTAAATCCAATTCATTATCATAAGATTCTATTGGTCTTTGAGTTTTTTTTGTAATTTGATTATAAGTTTTTGTGTTAAGGCTATATAGTTGGACAATCCTTAATTGGACCCTCCACCTATGATTGCATCACATGGTATCAAAGAGGGAAGTGTTCTTGTGGGAGTGTTGAAGAAAAATAGAATGAGTGCAAATATATTCCAGAATAGGGCTATTGGGTAGAAGGTATCAAGATTCAATAAAAGAGGAAAGCTGAGTTGTCTTCTAGCATTGCAATGTTGGGTAGAAGATAACAAAGGTCATTGAGGTTGTTGACAGAGCACCAAGTGTGCCAAGTGTGAGGTAGTTGATGTCACATCAATGAAAAGAGTAAAGTTGTCTTCTAGCATAACAGGTGTTGGGTAGAAGACAATCCAAGTCATTGAGGTTATTGATAGATTGTCTAGTGTGAGGTAGTCAAAATCACATTAGTAGAGAAGGATCGAGAATTTTCAAAAAATAGATTGCTGACTAAGGCAATTTGTGAGAGTAAATAAAAGTGAAGAAAGATCACCCCATAGATAGAAAAAGCTGATGGTAAGGCAATCTAGTAGCGGTATCCAAGTTTGAAAGGTCAGATATATTATATAAAAGAAATTGAGAAAGAACAAAATGGATATATCGCCAACCTATGAGGTGATTTGCCAAAGTCGGAGACATTTAGAGAAAAATAGAAGATGTGCAAGTCAGCAAGCAATTTGCAAGTAAGTATACTTGTGTAATTCAATTCGTGTAGTGTCCCCTTTTTCCGGATCTGTATCCTTGTAGTGGTTAGCCTACTATCTGGTCCCCATAGGCTAATGGGATGTTCAGGGGACCCTTTGAGGGTGTTCAATGGTTCTTCAGCAGGCTTCAGTATCCATTTCAGTGTATACGACTCAGTGACTCAGTATATTTATTGGTAGGCCTTCCGAAGGCAGTTCTAGAGCACAGTGTTCATACTTACTATTTATAGTAAGTTATACCAGGATCGACAGTCACCACGCTAGCAGCTGGAAATTGTGTTTGCATCACTCTTAGGGGTTATTGTTAGATTATTATCGAGAGTTGGCAATCTAACTAAATTAAAGTGACTTTATATTTTAATGTTATAAAGTGACTTTTAATAAAGTAACTTTATAATTTGGCATTAAAAGGGAAATAAAGTCACTTTTAATAAAGTATTATTATTTTAATAGCACTTTATGAAATATTTTATTAAAAGTCAATTATATTAAAAAGCAACATTTCAATGAATTACTTCAACATGAGGAAATCTACTGGCGATCAAAATCGAGAGATACTTGGTTGGTGCAGGGCGACCTCAACACAAAATTCTTTCACAACTCGACCAAAGTCAAGGGCAGTTGGAATTGGATTAGCCAAATCTCAGATGGTTTGGGGGGTTGGCTCACCAAAGAGGAAGACATTCAGAAAGCAGGGGTGGAATGTATTTTCTCATTACTGGGTGGAGTAAATGAAGCCGAATCTTTCATCTTGGATGCAATATGGGAGTTGGCTCCATTGGTTTCGCAGGAGGACAACAAAATGTTGTATGGAAAAATAAGTGTGGAGGAAGTGAAAGAGGCGTTGTTTCAGATGAAGCCAGACAAAGCTCTCAGTCTGACAGTTTCAACGCTTTTTTCTACCAAGTTTGTTGGGAGTTCATGGGTGTGGAAATCCACGGGGTGGTGGAGGAATCAAGAAAAAAGAGGACAATTTTGAAAGATTTAAATAATACAAACATTGCTCTAATCCCAAAGTGAGAAAATAGTGATTCCTTTGCTGACTATAGACCCATTGCGTTGTGTAATACAATCTATAAGATCATAATAAAAGTGATTGCAAATCGGTTGAAGCTAATTCTCCCAGGTTTAATCTCGTAGGAACAAAGTGGGTTCGTCCCGAGCAGAAATATCTTAGATAGTATTGTGGTGGCTCATGAGGTATTTCACTCTTTGAAGCATTCCAATACTCAAGGTATGGCAGTTAAAATAGACATGTACAAAGCCTACGATAGAGTTAGTTGGCAATTTTTGATGGGAGTATTGAAGAAATTCGGTTTTTGCGAAGAGTGGTTAGGGTGGATCTTCAGCTGTATCTCAACTCTGAGATTTTCAATCTTAATAAATGGTGCTCTGTGCGGTTTTTTCCCAATTGCAAAAGGTCTACGTCAGGGTGACCTGATTTCGCCATTCTTATATATCTTAATGGCGGAGGCATTGAGGTGCCAAATTTCTAAGGCAAATGCTCAAGGAAGGTGGTGGGGTATTAGTGTGTCAAATTCTCTGCCAGCAATCACACACCAGCTCTTCGCGGACGACACCTTTTTGTTTGGGGGGCAACTTTGGATGAATCCCACACCATGAAGGAAGTCCTACAAAGGTTTTGTCAACAAGCGGGCCAACAGATAAATGGTGACAAAACAAATATCTTCTTTTTCAATACTCCAAGAAGGTTGACGCTCAGAATATCATGTCTTTTGGGCTTCAAAATTGGCAAATTGCCTTCAAAATATTTGGGCATACCGCTTTTGGCTAGGCAATTGAAGTTCAGCCATTGGGAAGAAACAGTTAACAGATGTAGTGCACAGATTGAAAGCTGGAAGGGGAGATGGCTTTCCTTAGCGGGGAGATTAACGATGGTCAAAGCAGTTCTGGCATCGATTCCGATTTACATTCTGTCTTGCCTTGAAGCTTCAAATAAATCTGTAAGACACCTAACAGGAGTTCAGAGGAAATTGCTTTAGGATGGCACGTAGGAGAAAAAGCGCATCCCACTGCTTGCTTGGGAGGTCGTGAAAAAATCTAAGGAGAATGGGAGGGCAGCTATAAAGGATTTAAGAATTCATAATAGGGCCCTTGGAGCCAAACTAGTTTGGCGGGTATACAAATGCTCAGAAGCACTATGGAGCAGAATAATTAGAGCAAAGTATTTGGACTCATAGGAGCTTGAAAGAATTCTCACCATAGAAAACCCTCCAAGAGGCACAACCATCTGGAACTTCATGTTAAACTCAAGGGATTTGGTTTGTGATCATCTCTCATGGTGTATAGGTGATGGGAGGAAAGCTTCCTTCTGGGATGAGTCTTGGAACGCATACCCTGCACTATGTGACTTCCCAAATTTAGATGTTGCAATCAATCCTTCCAAGAGCATGTACGGAGAGGCGCTTAGAGGCTATCTAAATATCTGGCAAGTCGAAGGGAGGTGGAGATGGTCTTGGAAACCCTTCGATTTTCTGCAAGCCCATCTGAGGGAGGCGTTGATGAAAGAGCTTTCCCAAAGGTGTTTCTTTATCTCTGAATTGCCAGACGAGATTCTCTGGAGTGCTGCTAAATCTGGAGAATTCAGTCAGGAATGGGTACAAGCTGTTAAAACAGGAAATGGAGTAAACTGTCTGACCTAAGTGGTTATGCTGGGGGCGGTATGTTCTACCCAAGGCTGGAGCTTTTGCCTGGGTTTCTCTTCATGGGCGCATTCTCACTGGAGACAGGCTATGCAAAATAGGTATCCAAGGGCCTCACTGGTGTGTGCTTTGTAAACAACACACTGAGGACGTTCAACACCTTTTGCTTCAATGCAAGTTTGCTCAAGAGGTTTGGCGGCATTTCTGCGACATGGTACATTTGGTGGGTCCCCTTCCTAACAATCTCAGATCTCTTTTTTATTCTTGGTCAAATATGAATGAAGGCTCAGCATTGGGTGGTCTGTGGAATGAGATTCCAACGATGGTCATCTGGCAGCTCTGGAAAGAGCGAAATGCTAGAATCTTCAAGGAAAAGTCTTCTTCTCTAGAGCGCTTGGTGTTCAAAATTGAAGCAAGGATAAGTGAGCACCTTAATGGCCAACTTAAAAAACGTGGCTATAAATATTTTTCTACCTGGGACAAACGAATGGTTTAGAGATGGCGGTCAGTCAATCCGCTGAGTGGTCTGCTTTGCAAAATTAAAGGGGCTAGACTATGGGCAAAATGGGTCTCGCCCCCAAAGGGCAGGCTGAAATTGTGTTTTGATGGGGCCTCACAAGGAAACCCGAGCCCTTTGGGTGCAGGCTTCTTAGTTCGAAACGAGCAAGGGAAGGTGCTAGTTGCAGCCTCAATCAAATTACCATGGGGTACAAATAATGCTGCAGTGCGCAGCCTTGTTGGAAGGTGTAAACTTCTACCTACTAAAAGGCTGGCACTGCGTGGACGTGGAGGGAAATTCACAAATTGTCATAAGGGCAGTAGGCTCAAACCATTCACCCAGTTGGCGCCTAAAAATTTGGGTGGAAGAAATCCATGTGGCACTCAATAAGTTACAAGAATATAGCCTGGCACATATATAGAGAAGCTAATAATGCCACGGATCTCCTTTCAAAGCACGACATCATTCAATCAGAGGAAAGGATCATCTCTATAGACACGAGTAGATGGCATGGGCTGGAGGATATCTTAAAAGCTAACATCTCTCTGCCTCAAAATGAGTAGCTTCGTTGTTGTTGGTTTGGTTAGGTATGGAAGTCTATTTGTATTCATTCTAATTTCTCTTTTTGTGGTGTATCGTAGAAACTTGTGGTGTCTCAAAGTAGTGAGCAAGTAAATCCCTATGGTGTTGTTGGTCCTTGGGTGTTCGTCAGTGGGCTTCGTCAAGTACTGGGTGTTGGGTCCATCTCATTGTTGGAGGCTTGGTCCATTGCTCTATAATCTTGTTTTGCTGTTGGTTTGTAGGTAGTTTCCTGGGGTGGGTCGGGCCAAGTTATCAAATGGTGGGTAGTATTAACATGGATCTTGTAACTGGTAGTTTACATTTTTGTATCTTTGCTGTCCAATTAATGAAAGAGTGCCACCCTCACTGGTGGCAATTTCCCCCCCCCAAAAAAAAGCCATTTTAATATTATTTCCAAAAGCCTTGTTGATTTAAGATAGCATCGGTCAGATATAAATGATGATTGCATTTATGCATCATCATCATTTATATTTAATCGGCCTACTCTTAAATATAAAACCTTCAAATAAGTTATTCAAATTTCAAATGTTGGTGATCGAAATTTGCAAATGATAAAATCGGAACTCATATTATACGATTGTTGTTTGTTAAACACACACACCTTGGTTTATGAGTAACACTGAATGGATTCGGTTGTTAAGAGAGCCCGCATGCTCAAGGGACACATCCTCTCATGAGACGCGTCTCTTCTTGAGGTGCATCTCTCTCATATAAATGGAACTTCATTCCATTATTTGCAAACATCGAAATTAATAAATGTTCTGCAATCAGCACATTCAAAATACAAGAGGTAAAATCTGACTTAGAATTTCCATAGGTCTTTTAGGATCCAAATTTGATAAGATTTGATTACAATTACATGGTATCAGAGCCAAGTTGAGTGAATCAAAATCAAATCTAGATATCAGATTACTTAGGAAAAATTCCTTTTTTTGAGAAATCGAATTCACATCACATTCTTCATAATGTCAAGTGTGATCAGATTTGAAGATCGCCTTGAAGGAGCAAACAACTTCACATCATGGAAATTCAGAATCATGATGATTCTTAAAGAAAATAAGTTAGACTCATTTGTGAGAGAAAACAAGAGGGAACCGGAGGATGATCCAGAGAAAACTCAATGGATTGAGAACAATGAAAAGGCCATGAAAATCTTAGTAGATGCAGTTAGGGATCATATAATACCCATTCTAGCAAAACATGAAACTGCATATCTAATGTTCAAATCCCTTGAGAGCACCTATGAGATAAACAACACCAATAGGACTCTTGCATTAAAGAGGCAAATCAACAATGTCCAAATAAACAAAGGAGAAACTATTAATGCATACTTCATGAGGATCATTGAACTAAGGGATCAATTACCTACAATTGGATATCAAATTGATAGCAAAGAGTTAACACTAATTGCACTAGGAGGCCTACCAAACTCATGGGAGTCATTTGTTCAAGGAATAAGTGCGAGATCTAAACTCCCCAAGTTTGGTAGGCTAAGAACAGACTGCCTGCAAGAGGAAACAAGACTCTCAACAAAAGAAAAAAAACAAAAGAACATAGATGAAGACATTCATGTGCTCAACGCAACATCTAATAAAAGGAGCAAGAAAAACTCTTACCGGAAAGGATCATTTAAGAGAAAGAGAAATTCCTATGGAAAAGGATCATCCAAGAAGAGGAAAAACATCTCTCAAGTACAATGTTTTAGATGTGATCAATATGGCCACTATGCAATGAAGTGCACTGACAGATCAAAACAACAAGCATCCTTTGCTAAAGTAGGAAAGTCAAATTCAGACCATGAATCTGAGAAATTTATATTCTATTCAGCCTTATCAAGTCAAGTATCTAACAATACCAACAATTGGATAATTGATAGTGGTTCTTCAAGGCACATCACAGGGTTCAAAGAACACTTAGACACTATGACTGAAGAGACTGATGAAGAAGTAACCATTGGGGATGATTCTGCACCTTGTAAAGGGGGTTGGAACTTGCTCCATCAAATTGAAATCTGGTCTCTCCCTTCAACTCACTGGAGTTTTATTTGTACCTGGAATAAAGAGGAATCTAATATCCATCTTTGCTCTTGAAGACAATGGATTAGGGTTACCTTTATGGATGTGAAAGTTCTGGCATGGCCTAAGAACTCAACCATAAAGAAAGCTCAAACCATAGGTATAAGACAAGGTTATCTTTAAAAACTATGCACTGAAGTCAAGCAAGCCCTTACCCTTGATACTTCTGATTCAAATGAAATTTGGCATAGAAGATTAGGACATCTTCATTTTTGTGCCCTACCCTCTGTAGAAAAACTTGTAACAGGATTACCTAAGTTAAAACCAACTCATGAAGGAACTTGTAAAGGTTGTGCCCTACGAAAGAATACAAAGGAATCCTTTCACAATAGCTTGAGTAAAACCCAAAATATATTAGAACTGATTCACTCTGATTTATGTGGACCCATGTCTATACCCTCCAAGGCAGGCTTCCTATACTATGTCATATTTATAGATGACTTCTTTAGGAAGACCTAGATTTATTTTCTTAAGTGTAAAGAGTCAATAGAAATCCTTAAAAGGTTCAAGGAGTTCAAAGCTCTTACTGAAAATTTCTCTGGGAAGAAAATAAAAATCTTAAGGACAAACAATGGGAAAGAATACACCTCTGAAATCTTTAAGGAATTTTGCATGAATGCTGGGATTAAGAGGGAGTTTACAGTAGCCTACAACCCTCAACAAAATGGGGTTGTTGAAAGGAAAAATATAGCCATTGTAGAAGCTGCAAAAGCAATGTTACTTGACCAAAACATAGAAACCTCATTCTAGGCAGAAGCCTCTAGAACTGCTGTCTACATCCAAAATAGATGTCCACATTCTCATCTAGATAACAAAAGTCCTGAAGAAGCATTTACTGGCCTAAAACCTGATATTAGTCACTTTAGGATTTTTGGTTGCCCTATCTATATTCATGTGCCCAAAGAGAAGAGATTCAAACTAGAACCTTCCAGAAAGAAAGGGGTATTTGTGGGATATAGTGAAACCTCCAAAGCCTACAGGATATTCATACCCGGGCAGAAACAAATTGAATTGAGCAGAGATGTCATCTTTGAAGAAGACATTACATTCAGAAGGGCAAGAACTTCAAATGAGATAGAAACTTATTCACCTAGAGTCTTAGAAGAGGATCCTACCCCTGAGATTTAGAGGGAGTATCCTAAGGAAATAACAAATGAACTTCTATCTACTTCAGATGAGAATACAAATGACAACAGTAAGAAGAGGCCACTTTGGGCTAGAAAGATGATCAAAGAAGCTGAGAATCATGCAGCACCCAAAGGAACGCTTAGGGAGAGTAAAAGACCCAAATGGTTCTCAAGCTATGTTGCTCTAATGAATCACATCATAAATTCAGAACCCACCAGTGTTCCAGAAGCCTTCAGACATCAAGTATGGAAGGACGCTATGACGAAAGAGTATCAATCCATTCTAAAAAATGATGTATGGGATATAGTGCCTAGACCAAAAGAGAAATCTGTTGTCTCTTCTAAATGGCTCCTCAAAATAAAACATGCTGTTGATGGCAGTATAGAAAAACATAAGGCACGTTTTGTGGCTAGAGGTTTTTCACAAAAGGAAGGCATTGATTATGAAGAAACATTTGCACCAGTTGCCTGTTACACGTTTGTGAGAGCAATGATAGCCATTGTAGCAGCTAAAGGCTGGAAGATTCATCAGATGGATGTGAAAACTGCCTTCCTAAATGGGACCATTGAAGAGGAAGTCTATCTAGAACAGCCTGAAGGTTTTGTGATACATAAACTTGACTCACATGTATGCAGACTAAAGAAAGAACTGTATGGACTTAAACAGGCTCCTAGGGCCTGGTATGAAAGAATTGACAGCTACCTCTTGGGACTAGGATTTTCCAAGAATGATGCAGACCCAAATCTTTACTTTAAGGTAATTAAAGGTGAGATGTTAATAATTATTTTATATGTTGATGACCCGCTGATAACAGGAGAAGATCACCTCATTGCTCAAGGAAAGAGGGATCTAACTTCGGAATTTGACATGAAAGACTTGGGCATTTTACACTACTTCCTAGGTTTGGAAGTCTGGCAAAATCAGATAGCATCATACTAAATCAAGAAAAGTATACTATCGATATTTGTAATGTCCCCATTTTTAGCACTGCACTTCTTAGTGATTGATGGCCTATCCCTAGGGTGCTGTCGGCTAGTCAGAGGCAGAATTAGGGTTTCCGACTGTTTGGTGGGTTCTCTTGAGGATTCAGGGTTTTGCTTGTTGGAGTTTGGGTGTTTGGATTTTGGATTCCTTCTGGGTTTTCAGAAAGCTTCGCGATGGTGGCGCATGCATTGCATTCTGAGCAACTTCTTGAATTTACTATTTTTAGTAAATTCTATATTTATCAGTGGTCCAGTCAGCACCAGCTCAATCAACTTTCCTTCACTTGCAGTTCATTGGGTGATCCTGATTTTTTGCTTAAGAGGTTCATTTTGGAGAAATAAGTTATTTAAATCAATAATGTTTTATTTTATAAAATAACCCCTTGTCCTAGTAATATGACTTTAAGTCATTTTAAAGAAGGGGACTTTGAGGGTTATTCTCTCATGAGGAACATATTGCGATTTTTCCTAAAGTTAATTGCTCAAATGGAATTGGACGCCAACTTTTGGAGAAAAGATAATTTTAAATTAAAGGAAAATTGCCTTTATGAAAAGGGACGCCATCTTGAAGGAAGACTTGGTCAAGTCAAAACCCTAAAAGCATCTTGTGGAGTGGGCGCACCTTCTAGAAGCATCTGGAAGTGTCTTCTCAAAATTATAAAAGGGAGCCTTGGGTCTTCATTTGATCATCTTATGTTTTATGATATTGTTATGCTGCCGGAATGGCTTTGGGATTGCTTCGAGGAATGAATGCCTCCTAGCTTGGCTCTTCTTCTTGCTTGAAAGATAGCAACTAGTTGAGAGATAGTTTGTAATAGGTTTGTCTTGCATTTCAGTTGAGTATCTTGCATTTTTGGAGTTCTAGATTTGCATTTCAGTCTCATTTTGAAGTTGCTGAAGTCAAGCTGAATCTGTAGTTTCACTCATAAATCTGAAAATAAAAATACAGTCGTTCTGGGTATTGATTCATTGAGTTTCCTTGATAGGGGCGACCCTTCTTGCAAAGATTCAGATTTTAATATTGAGTGTTTATTTTTTAAAAGAAAAATCGCTTCTCTCTATTGGCCGCACCATTCTGGTCTGCCTGGCAAATGTTTAGAAAAAAGAATACTTCGATTTGTTAGCTGTTTCTTGGTCTAGTCCTCATTGCCATCATTATAGCTTTCGTTTGCATCAGGTCTCATGTCATTCTGGCAAGTATTGAGTGAGTTGTGAGTATTTTGGTGAGTTCTAGGGTTGCTAACTGCTTCCTTTCAGTTGCTGGTCTGTTTTATCAGTCATAGATAAATGCAGATTTGTGAGGGGTTTGAGTCCAGAGAGGTTTGTCAAGCACTGAGGAAGTCTTACAAATTATTGCAGCATTGAAGAACTTGGATTACTATGCTTTGGCAAGATTTCTAACATATTGTAAGCTGATTAGTAGTACTATCAGCAATTCTAATTCTGCTCTTTCATTTACTATATTTCCCACTGGGTAAGTGGAAGAGGCTGGCTTGCCGCCTACTTTACATTTTGTAGTTGCTTTGTATTTTCATATATCTCCGCCATATGGTCGCCTCATTTCCATTCTGGAATTGGGTAGCACATACTTGGTGTTGAGTTTACTTTCAGCATCTTAGTTGGTAGGGATCCTCTGACCATATGATCGTCCCCTTGGGCACATTCTTGGTTAGAGTTACTCTTCAACATTTCTCCGCCATATGGTAGCTCCATTCCCACCCTGGGATTGAAAGCACATGCTTGGTGTTGAGTTTTACTTTCAGCAATGGTAGATCCTAGGGATCCTCTGACCATATGCCAGCCCCTCTTCCTTAAGTGGTTTTAGGGCGCATCCTTGGTTAGAGTTCTTTATGCAACATTTGGTTTCAACTAACTTTAACGGGTGCATGTTGCATTGTAACTATGATCAAAAATTAAAAAAAAAAATTGGTTCGGAACTTTTCAGTGGTATCGGAGCCAAGATCCTGCCATCGTGTGCCCATCAAGGTTCAATTGATAGTTGAATGACAAAGAAATCAGTTCTACACAAGAGGTCAGAACAGAGTTCAGCTTAGTTTAGAAGTGGCAGTTAAACATGGCTAACAGAGAAGAGATAAAGCTGGAACAAACACTTTTTGCAACCGGAAATAGACTTGACAAAGAATGTAAGTCGAGGGAAGATGAAAAGAATAATCTTCAAATATTGGAACAATGTTTGAGACAGGTGAAGCAGTCACCTTCTGAATGGATGCAGTTGGCATTATCACCTGCAGTTCACCTTTTAATTCGGCCCTATTGGCTGGGACATCCAAATGAAGAAACCAAGCTGCTGATTACTTCTTGCTTCATGGAGTTGATGAGAATTGTGATTCCCCTGATGCCTTATGATGATGAAACTATGAACAAGATTCTTCATAGAATTGTTGAAAGTTTCCAAGATCTTGATGAAACTGGAAGCGGTCTATTTTCTAGAAAGGTTGCTATCTTAAAAACATTTTCAGATCTCAGGATAAGTAACTTGCTATTAGACTTGGAAATGCATGATCAGATTTATCACTTGTTCCGTTACCTCTTCATATCCACTTGGAGCAAACAGGAAAAGGATGTTATTGCAGCTGTGAATAATATTCTTGTTCTCACTATTAATGAGGCTGATGAAATTCCACCTAGTGTCCAATCCTTCCTCTTGGACGCATATGAACATGAAGAAGAGGGTTCCCCTATGGCTGCTATGCTGATTAAGGGATTGTTTAATCAATGTGAGGAGAAATTGAAGCCACTTCTGGAGAAATTAGAGCAAGATATAGGAAAGATTAGTGGTCATGATGATGAAGATGATTCCAAAGAGTCCACACCGGATCATGTTGACGACTTGGTAAAGATGGATTCTCTTCAAGTTGCTGTCCCAACTTCTCAAGAAGTTCTACACGAAGACATCAGCATAATACTTCCTCATGGTGAAGATAATGACAGTGAAGTTTACAAAACAGCAAGCAATGAAGATTCTTCATTTCACTATGGTGGTGACATTTGGTTTGAGCAGCAAGTTAAGCCATGGGAGAGAAACAATTTTGATGTTATCAGCTTAAGTGATTTGGGACTTGACTTATTCAAAGAGTCATCACTACAAAGGGAGCATGATAAGTTTTTCCTAGTTGATCATCCTAATCAGCCCACTAGCATTTGGGATCCAGGGGTGTTGGCACCAAGGTATGAAAGAGAACCAGTGTGGGATGAATTTCCCTTTGATCCGGATGAAGAACAAAAATCAGATTGCATTGCAAACTATGAGGTAGCCATTGAAAAGAGAGTTGTCTTTGAAGAAGAAGAGCTTGAAGACCATATGGCTCTTGAAGAGGAAAGAGTTAAAGAGGTTTACAAACACGTCTGATTTTTCCATTCAAGAAGCTGATTGCAAAAATAGAGTCGAAGAAATCATGGAGAATGATCATCTCCATGGCATTGAGCATTTTCCGCATGCTGGTGGTAAAGTACAAGGATGTTGGAGCAGCATTGAGGGCAGCAAAGACAAGGGGCAAGGTTCTGATTTTCAGTTGCAGCCTATCAACAATTCGCCATCCTTGCATGTTCATGAGCATGAAGATCACTGCAAGGTAAATTTTGACAAGGAAGTGCAAGCTCTATGCTTGTTTGACCGCACACATAGCTTGGTTGAAGAGCTTTACTGGAAGGCTCAGCTTGAAGAGAGACGTAGAGGAGTGATAGATGAAGTTGCTCTTCCCAAATTGCAACTTATCAAAGATTCTTTGGAGACCTTGAAGTCCGAGTACGTGCACTCGATTGAAGAACGAGATCATGCCTTTGAAGTTGCAAAGAAGACCATTTGTTCTTTTCATGAAAAGGAGAGTATGATTGATGAGCTCATTCTGGAGCTCGAAACAACAAAGGACACGTTGGGAAAAACTTAGTTGGCTCTAACAGAGGTTGAAGACCAGTTTACTGACTTCAAATTCTTCAAAGAGCAAGAGGGTGCACAAAGAGCTGAAGAAATCAAGCAAGTGATTGGAGGGCTTGATTGTCTTCAAGAGGAGTTTGATCTTGAAAGCATCTCAAGAAAATCAGAAATTGCATGTGCTGGTTTGGAGCAGCAAGATGAAAGGAATGACTTTCAAGTTTTTTACAATCCTCTCTATGAAATGGAAGATGAAACGGAGAATGAGACTGAGCTTGGTTCTCTGTGCTTGGATGCTTTGATATCACTCCATGAGGAAGTGCCACGTCTGTTGGTTAGTAATGAATGCATAAGTGGGCTCAAGGGTGAATATTCCATATGGGAGGTGTCAAAGTGAGGTAATTTCAACATCTATGACATCGAGATGTTGATGAGACAAGTCTTGGTAGCTGCTGGTAACTTCATTACAGCAGCAAGGAGGGATGATTTCAGACCTACTACTCAGGAGGAATGGGAGAATGATGAACCAAAACTTGGTGTTTGCACTCTTGACAATCCATCCTTTGGGTGGAATGATGTTTGGGCTCATACTAGTCAGTTTTGGGAGTTGAATCTGAAGTCATTCTATGTTTCATACTCCAATATGGTTGAAGCTTTCAAGGTTGAGCTTCAAGGGGACACCAGTTTCGTGAGAATGCACTTGGTTCTCACTAGCACTTGGAAATGCATTGTGATTTCTTGGCAGTGTGTTGAAAATATTTTTCAGTTAGGTTGTCCATGCTTGGGATTCTCAACATGGGTGGATGGAGTTTATGGCTTGTGGAAAAGACTTTTGGTGGAGTAGTGATGAAATTTTCAGACCTTTGGGTGTGGTCCTTTCCTTTACCAACCACTTGATGGCCCCATTTGTTCATCAACAAGTGGATTGGAGGGAAATTTTGAGTTTGGATTGGAGAGAGGAACGGTTGGTGGCTTTTGAGAGTGATCCTTGGCTAAGGCAAAAGCAGATTTGGAGAACCGATCTTGCTGGGTCGAGGCGGATCAGCCACCTTACATGTGAAGTCTCTCTCATTCAAGAGAGTTGGTTCCTCACTTCCGATCAAAGAAGTGGTAGTTTTCAGTTGGAGATTGCTCTAGTGTGTTTTCCTGCCAATTTTGAAGTGTTACCTTGCAACTCCTTGCTCATCTCATACACTCACACTTGGGAATTTCTTTGGTGCTGCTGTTTTTCCTTGTGTGAAGTACTACAATCAGATTGCATTTCGCTGACTTCAGCCTTGAACAACAGAGATTATTTGTTAATTTTGTTTCTTCACAACTATCATATTCTCGGAGTTCACTTTATGGGGGTTTGTGAGACAAATTTTGATAATTTCTTTGCTATACTGGTTCGGGACAGTGAACTTCCACATGCTTTGGCTCTTCATTCTGAGACTCTTGGAGTTGGAACTGTAAGAGTGATTAGAAGTCTTCATGATGGTGTCAGTATGATTCAATTGGTGCATAGTAGCTCCATGAGGAGACGCGAGTATGAATTTGTTGAGCTCTTGCAAAGGATTGCTTTCCTCCTTGCAAGAAGATTGGAAGATGTCACATTTGCAGTCATGACTTCGTTTATTACCATGTGGAGTCCTTTAAGATCCTTTAGTTTGGGTAACATGGATGGTAACACTTTGGAGTTACAAGGAAGGGTCGTGCAACATTGGCTTGATGTTTTCACTGATGTGATCAGAGTAGTGTAGTATCGGCATGGTGGGTCCTTCCTAAGACGGATTTGGGAACCTGGGATCATACTTGTTTTGGTATGGATCAGTCTTAAATTTTCGAGAGTTGTGGTGGTATTGCTTGAGGACAAGCAATTTTGGGAAGGGCGGACTGTAATGTCCCCATTTTTAGCATTGCACTTCTCAGTGATTGATGGCCTATCCCTAGGGTGCTGTCGGCTAGTCAGAGGCAGAATTAGGGTTTCCGACTGTTTGGTGGGTTCTCTTGAGGATTCAGGGTTCTGCTTGTTGGAGTTTGGGTGTTTGGATTTTGGATTCCTTCTGGGTTTTCAGAAAGCTTCGCGATGGTGGCGCATGCATTGCATTCTGAGCAACTTCTTGAATTTACTATTTTTAGTAAATTCTATATTTAGCAGTGGTCCAGTCAGCACCAGCTCAATCAACTTTCCTTCACTTGCAGTTCATTGGGTGATCCTGATTTTTGGCTTAAGAGGTTCATTTTGGGGAAATAAGTTATTTAAAGTCAATAATGTTTTATTTTATAAAATAACCCCTTGTCCTAGTAATATGACTTTAAGTCATTTTAAAGAAGGGGACTTTGAGGGTTATTCTCTCATGAGGAACATATTGCGATTTTTCCTAAAGTTAATTGCTCAAATGGAATTGGACGCCAACTTTTGGAGAAAAGATAATTTTAAATTAAAGGAAAATTGCCTTTATGAAAAGGGACGCCATCTTGAAGGAAGACTTGGTCAAGTCAAAACCCTAAAAGCATCTTGTGGAGTGGGCGCACCTTCTAGAAGCATCTGGAAGTGTCTTCTCAAAATTATAAAAGGGAGCCTTGGGTCTTCATTTGATCATCTTATGTTTTATGATATTGTTATGCTGCCGGAATGGCTTTGGGATTGCTTCGAGGAATGAATGCCTCCTAGCTTGGCTCTTCTTCTTGCTTGAAAGATAGCAACTAGTTGAGAGATAGTTTGTAATAGGTTTGTCTTGCATTTCAGTTGAGTATCTTGCATTTTTGGAGTTCTAGATTTGCATTTCAGTCTCATTTTGAAGTTGCTGAAGTCAAGCTGAATCTGTAGTTTCACTCATAAATCTGAAAATAAAAATACAGTCGTTCTGGGTATTGATTCATTGAGTTTCCTTGATAGGGGCGACCCTTCTTGCAAAGATTCAGATTTTAATATTGAGTGTTTAATTTTTAAAAGAAAAATCGCCTCTCTCTATTGGCCGTACCATTCTGGTCTGCCTGGTAAATGTTTAGAAAAAAAAATACTTCGATTTGTTAGCTGTTTCTTGGTCTAGTCCTCATTGCCATCATTATAGCTTTCGTTTGCATCAGGTCTCATGTCATGGCAAGTATTGAGTGAGTTGTGAGTATTTTGGTGAGTTGTAGGGTTGCTGATTGCTTCCTTTCAGTTGCTGGTCTGTTTTATCAGTCATAGATAAATGCAGATTTGTGAGGGGTTTGAGTCCAGAGAGGTTTGTCAAGCACTGAGGAAGTCTTACAAATTATTGCAGCATTGAAGAACTTGGATTACTATGCTTTGGCAAGATTTCTAACATATTGTAAGCTGATTAGTAGTATTATCAGCAATTCTAATTCTACTCTTTCATTTACTGTATTTCCCACTGGATAAGTGGAAGAGGCTGGCTTGCCGCCTACTTTACATTCTGTAGTTGCTTTGTATTTTCATATATCTCCGCCATATGGTCGCCTCATTTCCATTCTGGAATTGGGTAGCACATACTTGGTGTTGAGTTTACTTTCAGCATCTTAGTTGGTAGGGATCCTCTGACCATATGATCGTCCCCTTGGGCACATTCTTGGTTAGAGTTACTCTTCAGCATTTCTTCGCCATATGGTAGGTCCATTCCCACCCTGGGATTGAAAGCACATGCTTGGTGTTGAGTTTTACTTTCAGCAATGGTAGATCCTAAGGATCCTCTGACCATATGCCAGCCCCTCTTCCTTAAGTGGTTTTAGGGCGCATCCTTGGTTAGAGTTCTTTATGTAACATTTGGTTTCAACTAACTTTAACGGGTGCATGTTGCATTGTAACTATGATAAAAAATTAAAAAAAAAAATTGGTTCGGGACTTTTCAATATTCTAAAGAGATTTGGAATGTTGGATTGTAGACCCATGTCTACACCTATGGAAACCAACCTTCACAAACTAAAAGAAGCAGCAACAGAATCTAAGTGTGCAGATTCCACCCTATATAAACAAATGATTGGATCATTGATGTACCTGGTTAACATCAGACCTGATATTTGCTATGCAGTGAATGCTCTAAGCCAGTTCATGTGTGAGCCAAAGGAAATTCACCTTATGGCTGTGAAACATATATTGAGATATCTTCAAGGCACTATTGGATATGGTCTTCTTTACAGAAATGACCAACTCGATCTACATGGATACTCTGATTCAGATTGGGCTGGAAGTGTAACCGATCGGAAAAGCACATCAGGATGTTGCTTCAGTTTAGGATCGGCTATGATCTCTTGGATATGCAGAAAACAGTCTTCAGTAGCACAAAGCTCGACAAAAGCTGAATACATGCAGCCTCTATGGGGGCAAGAGAAGCAGTTTGGCTCCGAAAATTGCTTGTGGGACTCTTTGGTGAACCCTTGAATCCTACTGTCATTCATTGTGATAATCAGAGTTGTATTAAGCTCTCTATAAATCCAGTATTCCATGATAGATCTAAGTATATTGAGATCCCCTACCATTATGTAAGAGACATGGTAGAAATGAATGTAATCCAATTAGAGTATATTAGTACAAATGATCAAACAACAGACATTCTCACCAAACCTCTCTCTAGAGTCAAGGTTGAACACTTCAGAAAGAAACTTGGTATGGTTGAAATGTAATTTGATATTATGTTTGAAATTCAAATTGTTTAGAAGTTGTACTAATATATTTAAAGATGTTTAATGTGTAAACTCTTTTGTCATGTATGTAACTCCATGACCTTATGGGCCCGCTCCCCTTGTGTACGTTATTGAAAGGTGACGATCTTTCTAATAATGAGCACTTGTATGTGACATTGTAAAGTGATGACTCTACAATGATGAGTTGAACTATCATGATAGATATCATATGACTTGATATCTGTGGACATGTCATGATAGTATCTCTTGGACACTTTGATGGATATCATGGGACTTGATGTCATTTGAAGATCATTGTGATCCTTAAGAGATGATCATGGTGGATAATTATATATCCGTGGATATGCCATGAATTATTATGGTAGACATCATGTGACTTGATGTTAGTGCACATACCATAATGAAGATGTGTTATGAAGAATGCCATGTGACTTGACAATATTGAGAAAACATATCATATCTTCGATATCGCGTGTGAAGGTGATATCTCCTTTTATTTGTTTCGGAATATCTTCCCTAGCTAAGAGGGAGTGTTGATTTAAGATAGCATTGGTCAGATATAAATGATGATTGCATTTATGCATCATCATCATTTATATTTAATCGACCTACTCTTAAATATAAAACCTTCAAATAAGTTATTCAAATTTCATATGTTGGTGATCGAAATTTGCAAATGATAAAATCGGAACTCATATTATATGATTGTTGTTTGTTAAAGACACACACCTTGGTTTATGAGTAACACCGAATGGATTCGGTTGTTAAGAGAGCCCGTGCGCTCAAGGGACACGTCCCATGAGCGGACGTGTCTCCACTTTGTGGAGACACGTCGTCTCATGAGACGCGTCTCTTCTTGAGGCGCATCTCTCTCATATAAATGGAACTTCATTCTATTATTTGCAAACATTGAAATTAATAAATGTTCTGCAATCAATACATTCGAAATACAAGAGGTAAAATCTGACTTAGAATTCTTGCATAGAATTTCAGACTTAGAATTTCCATAGGTCTTTTAGGATCCAAATTTGATAAGATTTGATTACAATTACAAGCCTAATTGCAAAATTTGGCGTTGGAAATTGGGAGAAGAATAAAAAGGGCAAAAGAGATCATTTTATATTAATCATTGATATTTGATATTTGCAAAATGGAGAGAGATGAGCAATAGGTTTGCTGGTTTGGTGTTTCAAGCTATTCTGAGGATGGAAACCCTTGAATAGGATAGAGTTTACAAGTGTGAGAGATAGAGTTTATAGGTGTGAGAGATCACCCAAGGACTTTTATTTGGATGGTTTCACACAAAGATCATCATCTGAACTTTCACAAGATTTAGGAGAAGAATAAATCAGATATTTCCGATTTTCATTAGCAGATCATAAATAAAGGGTTTGGGTTTAATAATTGCAGATCCATATCTCTACAGTTGGCACGTGGGAAAGCACATCAATTGCTCAATTTCTATAGGATGGACTTCATTCAGCCACGAGAGGGTTTGTTCATTGCTGGTTTCAAAAATCAGACTTGTGACCTTGCATTTCAGCACATGTGTATGCTCCAAAATTGTTTATGATGCAATAATATAAATTGGGTTATTATTAGTTTATGCATTTCCTTGTTATTTTAGCATAATGTGAAATTTAGAGTTATGATTACTGGTGTGGAAAGAGCCCTAGAGAAGCATTGGGAAAGGATAAAATTGATGGTAAAGAATGTAGTATAAAGATTGGATAAATTGCAACAAAATTTAGCAAAAGATGAAGGAAGAAAGATGAAAAAGAATGAATAAGATTAGAGTTTACAAAAAGAAAAAAGAAATGTTGTAGAACAAAATAATGCAAGTTTTTGGGACACAAGAAAACAAAGAGGATGCACAATAAAGGGTTTAACACCAAGGAAAGTGGATGACCAATTGCCTTGTAGGCAACCAAGGAAGAAGTTGGAGAAGATCCAAATGTGATTGAAGAAGAGAAATTTGGTATGGAAAAATTTGTTCTTGACAGATTAGCATACAATAAGAAGAATAAAGGAAGAAGCCCTATGGGCGAATAATGTGAAGAAGAAGAAGACAAAGAAAAGATAGAATTGAGTGTTGATATTCCAAAAGAAGGCAAGAGGTTAGATGACCAGGAAGATCAAAATATTTTTGTGAAAAGAACAGAAGTAAGCAAAAACGATTTGAGAAGTAAGATCTATGAGTAGTTCAGTGATGTTCTTGAGGATAATAATGTAATAGGGTTTATATTTGAAGGCTTGAAAATTGATGAGAATGAAATAGAGAAAAAGATGAACATAGGAGGCTTGCCAAGAGTCTAGAAGCTATGCTAAGTGAGATTAGAAGAGAGTGGGTAACTGTAATGTCCCCTTTTTTCTGGGATCTGTATCTTTGTAGTGGTTAGCCTACTATGTGGTTCCCATAGGCTAATGAGATGTTTAGGGGAACCCTTTGAGTGGATTCAGGGTCTTCAACAAGCTTGCATATTCATTCTTGCATATTTAGCTTAGTGATTTAGTTGGTTGGTAGGCCTTTTGAAGGCAATTCAGGGCTTGTCATTTATACTTGCTATTTAAAGCAAGTTATACCAGGTTCAATGGTTTCACGCTTGCAAAGAGGTTTTGTGTCGGAGGCACTCTCAAGGAATTATTGTCAATTTTGGTCTCGAGTGGGCACTTTAATTAAATTACTAAAGTCAAATTACTTTAATAATGTTTTATTATTAAAGTGACTTTGTAATTTAATGTTATAAAGCAACTTCAATAAAGTACTTTATAATATGGCGTTATAAGGCGATAAAGTAACTTTAATTTTAAAAGATTATATTTTAAGTTACTCTATGATTTCAATTTAAAAGGCACATCTTTCAAAAAAGCAAATATTAAATTTAATGTGCAAAAGGCCAAAAGGGCGTTGGATTTTGAGAAGGCATTATTTGATATTGCATTTAAAGTTGAAATGCCAAGATTAGGGCATAGGGTTTGGAGAAGGATAAAATGCAAAGAAGAAGATCATTTTCTTTATCTAGGTTATTATGTGCAAATTGAAGAGAGCTAAGCAATAGGGTTTGCAAGCATGGGGTTGCAAGCTATTTTGAGGATGATAACCCTTGAATAGGACAGTGTCTACAAGTGTGGAAGATCACCCAAGGGCATTCTAAGAGATAATCTCATTCAGTGGTTATTGCAAAGGTTCATTGGTTTTAGAAGGAAGATTTAAAACAAGTATTCAGAATGGAATAATACATGGTCGAAGATTGTTGATATTCACAGCAGTTGATCAAGCATTTTCAGATCTGCAACTTATGTTTTTGTTTCTGGGTATGAATTATATGTATTCCTTGAATCATTAAAAAAATTCTGGTTATTTGTCTCTTGCATTTGTTTGGAATTGTTCTTTTGCAAAATTCGATAATTATCTGTATTGTTGGCGAAATTCTAATAACCCAGATTAGGGTGGATTATTACAGTAACTCAAGAAGTGATCAAGAGGATGTTCATGCTAAAGTAGATGAAGACATAAGTGATTGCAGTAATGCAATAGAAATATATGGAATTGTGTTGAAAGATGAGTTTGAAGCAAAAGAAGACAACTTGAGAGAAAGAATGCAAGTAGAAAAGTTGTGGATGGCATGGATGAATGGTGAGAAGAAAACAACTAGAAACAAGAGGTGGGAAGATTGTGAGAAATCACCAATTGAGAGAAAGATCTAAATAAGACATAATATTTAAGGAAAGATTGGAAGAGTGAGTATAATGATACAATAGAAAAGGCAAACTTTGATTTGTTGGCAAATAGAAGATTGAGAATGGAACAGAATTGTGGGAGTCTGTAACAATTAGTAAGAAACTAATAGAATTGAGGGAGTGTAGGGTTGCTGATATAGAAGAAACAAGATGGTTGGAGAAAGTATAAAAAATGAAAGATGAAGAAATATTGAACTAGGAAGTGAACAAGAAGAATTTTATAGGATTGTGGCATGTAACAGAGTTGGAAGGATATGACCTGAGTTAAATTAGATAATTTGCAGTAAATGCAAAACTTTTGAAGGATGTTGTAAGAAGACCAGAGATGGTTGCTAGTAGAAGATGGTAATGATAGATAAATATATAAACAATGCGTAAAAAAGCAAACTTGGAGAATTACAATCAATGGGAGTGCATAAGTTGATAAGCAAGTTCCAGCAAAAGTTGGATAGTTGGGAGGGATGAAAATTTTGATTTCATTTGAGATGTAGGAGATTCTCTCTTGAGATGAGAAATGATAGTGAATCGGATAGAGATGAAGAGGCAAATAATAAAACATACTGCAGAAGCAAAGGTAGGCAATATAAAGGTAATAGGGAATTGATAAGGATAGAGAAGAGGCAAAGGGAGAATTAAATTGGATAGAATTTATACAATTGATACTTTCCATACAATAATTTGTAGAAGCAGACATGGATATAGAGCGTGAATGGAGTGAAGATAAGTAGGAACGGATATATGATGATTTGATAGGAAAAATAGGTGATAATACATATTGCAGTAACAAAGGACAGGTTGTGACCTTTTTCACACATCACCCCATCCCAGATGGGGACCCCCTAATTTTTGCTCCGTTCTAGTCTTTTGGCTTTGATTAGTGCGTCTCTCTCTCTATCTCTGGTCCTTCCGGGGATGTCCCGTCGTTTGACCTGGGTTGAAGTATTGTTCAAGTCTGTGAAATTAGAGTTTTCATCAGTCAGGCTTATTAAAGGTCAAACTGAGTTATAAAATTGAAATTCGAGCTTAGTACAGCAGTCAGAAGACTTCCAGCAGGGTCCCACTAAATTTTCACTGTATTCCGACAACTTACTATTTTTAGTAAGTATTCAATTTGGGGCTATTTTATCGAGATTTTGGAATTCTGTCAGTTCCACCACAATCAGGCAGCCTCAGAATGCCTACGCGCGAAATTTGAATGGATTCCGACAACTGACTATTTTTAGCAGTTCAGCCTTCGGAGGCTATTTTAAGGATTTAAACGAGCAATTCTCCGGTGAGTGACGGGGGAATTGATCTGGGTTTTCGAAGACCTTCGCAATGATGTAGCATGCAAGGCGAGGTGGTGACTTTCAGAGTTCAGCCTCCCGAGGCTATTTTTAGGGTTTGCATGCAAGAATTTTTAGTGCATGTCCAGATATTCCATGTGGGTTTTGCGAGGCCTTCGCAATGATATGACATGCAGATGGATCGGGTCAGTTTTCAAGGACTTACTATTTTTAGCCAGTGCCAAAACTTTGACCAGTTTTCTGGGTTTTTTTGGGTTTTTCGAGATCCCATGGGCACTGTGACATGCAAGCTCGTCCGACATCTGGGTGACCACTTTCCAGACACTTACTATAAATAGCAGTGTCATCCCAGTAGCTACCCACCACTTCAGTCCAACAATCAGGTGCAATCAGGCACGATCAGAGACAGTCAGGAACAAATCAGAGCACATGCAGATCAGATTAGGGTTTCCCCTGCCATGTCTAAAAATAGATGAAGCAAAATGCAGAAATGACAGAACGAAGCACGCCACCGGAATCAACATCCTTCAGGCTACCTACTGGTAAAATTTGAACACGATCTGAATACTTACTATTTTTAGCAAGTCACCTTATGGCTAAAAATAGCACGTCCTCGTCAGGGAAAAGGTGTGAACGAGTCTCTTATAGCATCAAGTACAAGTGGAACAAATTTCAAAGCAAACAGAGATACAAAATTGGTCAATTCTAAGGTTTGCTAAAAATAGCAAATGGCTAAAAATAGCATGTACTGTGCCAAATCAGGTATAAACGAGGTGATACAGGTCAACGAGGGCACAGCCACGCCACTTCCAGCTCGGAACAGGATGAAATGCAAAGAAACCCTGACTCCTCCGAATTTACTAAAAATAGAAGGCTAGGGCATAAAGGGCGTTGGAAATTTTACAAACATAGCTGACAGGCAAACACTCTCATATGCGCCCAGGAGGAAGGAAAGATTCAAAAAATTCTCTAAGTGTGAGAATTTCCCTGAGCAAGGCTATATGCGCCTAGGGAAGGTGAAAGGTCACCAAAAATGTAAAAAAAATTCGCCAAGGCATCAAAATTTCCTATGACATCCTCAAGGGCATTCAAAAATGGAAGTCTACAAGGCAAAATGCGCCTAAAGGAGCTGAAGAGTCAGTCAAAGAGGGCGGATTTCCTCCTCACAAGGTCAAATGCGCCTAGGATGGAAGTATCATGGGCTATATGCGCCTAGGGAAGATGCAAGGTCACCAAAGAAGACATGAAAAAAATTCCTAAGGCATAGAATTCCTCCTCACAAGGTCAAATGCGCCTAGAATGGAAGTTCCATGGCCTAAATGCGCCCAAGGAAGCTGAACAGTCACTCTAGGTGTGGGTTTTCCATCTTGCATAGGAGAATGTGCTCAAAGAAGGAGGTTGCACATGAGGAATGCGGTAGAAGGAGGTGAAGGGTCATGTCTTAGGCGTGGGGTGGTGAAGGAAATGCGCTCAAGGATAACAAGGAAGTCTACTAGCCCATATGCGCCAAGAGGAGGTGAAGAGTCACCCTAGGCGTGAGAGTTCTTCATGGCATTTGCGCCCCAAGTAAAAGGTAAGGATGAAAGGTAAAACGGTGAAGGTGGAAGCTACACTTGAGGAATGCGCTAGAGGAAGGTGAAGGGTCACCATGTGAAATGCGCCAAGGGAAAAGTAATGTTAAGAAGGGCGTAATTGTTTTAAAGACCATGGATTATATGTATTTATTTCTTCCTCTTCACATCATGAAATGCGCCTAGTAAGTGGAGACTTGAAGAATGAAAATGGCTAAGTGAGAAAGGAAATGTCTAGGCGTGGAATTGCCTAAGAGAGGAAATAGAAGTTGACATGCCCAAATATGCCCTTCAAGGGTAAAATAATTAAATTTAAAATTCCTAAGGCATTTTCTTAAGGGAAAATGAAAAATAATGAATACGCCTAGAGGATGATGCCAGTTGCCAGAGTTAAAAAAAAAAAAAATCTTCAGAGGAAAATTCTTCAGGGAAAATCAAGATAATTTGCCAAGGCCGAGAAGATTGAAATTGCAGGAGTGGACGACATCCGGAGGACAAGATTGAAAACATTAGCCTTTTTATTATTTTTTAAAAAAATAATAAAAATTAAACGTACCCCTTCGTCCGGATACACATGAAAACAATGGATTTCAGGAAGATTTTTCTTCTGGGTATTAAACGTTTGCAATTCGGAAGTGATTCAGAGCTACTCCACGCCTCACTCACATCGTTTCGGTGGGTATTTTGCCCAGTACCTATTTTAATAAAATTCCTAAGGCGAAATTGAGAAATTCCTCTAAGGCAAACGAATAAAATGTATGAGAAATTTCGCTAAGGAGTTTGAACTTGATAATTTTGCCAGAATGCCTTAGCCAAACTTTTCAAAATTGCTCGAAGAAGTAAACGATTTAATATTTTGAGAAATCAAACGCAATGAGGCAGGCCTGTGCAGAGGTGATGAATTCATAATTCTAGAAGTTTGAGATTCCGGTGCTTCAGACGACAAGTGTTGCGACTGGAAAAGAGAGGGAAAATGAATTCAAAATATTTGCTAAGTTTAGCCTCTGCAGGAATTCGCCCAAACTATAAGTTTTGAAGTCCTCTTCATTTTTCTCTCGCGAGTTGCTGAAGAGCTGAAAGTGAGAAGTTCAAATTTGTGAGAAGAGCTGAAAGTTGCTGAGGATTTCGAATTTTTAGAGAGCTGGAGGTTGAGGATTTCGAATCCCTGAAGAGCTGGGGTTACTGAAGTACGAATTGCTGAAGTCACAAACTTGCTGGAGAAGTGCGACCTACCTTATCAAGATTTCAAGTTGCTGAGAAGTGAGTTTCTAAGTCGCTGAAATTCTTGAGGAGGTTCGAATTTATCAAAGTGAAGTTGCTGAATACTGAAGTGCGACTTGAGAAGAAAGTTTTAAGTTGCTGAAAGTTGCGAGGTTAGAAGGAAAAGTGCGAACTTCAAAGAGGAGGTTTCAAATTTGTTAAAGTTAAATTGCTGCAGGCAAACATTTCCAAGCATTTGACATTGTGTTGCTGCAAGTAGAGAAACTCCTAAAAAAAACCTTGAAGTAAACAGGCGCAGTTGAGGTTCGTAGCTGAAAGTGGCAAAGTGTTGCAGCCTTCTTATTTAAAAATCTGCTGGCACCCTCAAAAGTGATATTTTATTGTTATAAAATCTTGTTTGCTGACTATCTTACCCTTTTTGCAGAATGGCCGAGTCAAGCAGAAGAGCTGCAGGCAAGAATGTCCACACCGAGTCCAAACAGGCAGTAATCAAGAAATTAAGCAAGTCTTTCCTGCCAGAATCAAAATTCACATCAAAGTTGGGCAGGCTGGCAGACACAAACCTGGGCTCGTTTAACCTGGAGGTGTTCAAAAGAAGGATAATGGGGACTGGAGGCCATCGCCCATCAGTGACTTCACATAGCATTGTCAGAAGTGGATTATATTCAGCTGCAAATTTTCCACCAGCTATCCGATGCTCGGAACTCATTATGGAATGCTCTCACCACTACGATTCAGAGAAGAGGATGATCATTGTGCCAGATGGCAAGGTGCTGGCTAACCTGACACCACAAGCAATCGGAGAGGCATTCGGGATCCTCGCCCACGAGAAAATGATTTACAAAACGAAGGACAGGGCTGACAGAATGTATTCATCTACAACGGACCGGTGTGCTGATGTGATAAACACTAGGTGGATGACCAAGCCCAAACCAACTCGTACGAAGTTGCCCAAACAGATAATTTCCGAAGACTTGATGCAAGAGTTTGGCGACCTGATTATGATGTTGAGTAGAGTTGGAGGGTGTCCCCAAGCGTTCGTCTTCAAACCTTGGATGTTTTACTTTATCAACTTGGTGCCGGAGGGCAAGGATTTCATGGATTGGGCACTGTTAATCAGTGATGGTCTACATGAGCAGCTCCGCAATGTGAGGAGGACTAAAACATTTTATATGGGCTCTTACCTCGTCTATATGCTGGTTCACATGACAAGATACAGGAGGATCTCTTACAAAGAACCAATTGGTTGCGGTTCTCAGCAATTCAAAATATACGAGGCTTGTCCGCAGTTGCATTTGACAAGCACCACTAATTACAAAAGAGTCAACGATGCCTTTACTATTCACATCACAAGGACCTTGCAGCAAAGGACCCATCACAGAATATCGAGGGAGGCGCAAGAAATGATTGAGAAATTTGGGTGTTGGTTTATACAATTCCCAAAATTCACTTACATAAGGTTGCAGGGATTCTCTTCCTACCCATACAGGTTGCCCCGATATCCCACGAACAGGGTAGTGATGCTGGAAGTTTCTAGGCAACTGATTGCCTACGATAAGATTCAAAAGAAGAAGAAGAAGGGCGGACTTGGGTTCCCGATTGCTATGGGAAATTCAGACGAAGTATGCCCATCACTGCAGGCAGCAAGGGAGGCAGAGGCGGAGCTTCAGTTCTTTCATCTTTCTTACCATTCCAGCAGACACTACTACGATCCTCATAGTAATATCAGGTGGATATTGATTGAGGAGTTTAGACACAAGGCACAAATAGAAGATTTTTGGGCAAGTGCAGCGGATGAGGTCGAAGTCAGAAAGAGGATGTTTTCTCGGATACCATTGGCAATGATCAGAGAGTGCGAGATTATTCCTGTACCAGATCAGATTGAGGAGGACATAAACGTTGTACAGGTTGATTATGACAGAGTAAGAAGCACGCCCTTGCCACTCCCAGATTGGTCAGAACCAGAGATCACCGACTTGGATACACTTTGTATCCCAGTCTTGACATTTACACGGAGTTGGATAGAGAGACATGTCAGCCGACTAAAGGGGAGGTCAATTCCCCTTACCTACAATTTGATGGGAGACAGCAGGTTACCATCCACTGATCCGAGGAGACGGAGTAATCCAACTCCAGAGCCTAGGGGAAAAGAGCCAACTCGACCGGAGCCTGTGATAGTTGAGGAATCCTTGCACATGCCGGTTCGAACACATTCTTCGAGCATATAGGAAGTGTCCCTATTTGCTAATCAGAGGGAGAGGTTGCAGGCAGAACAGGCAGAACAGGCAGTACAAATAGAGAGCCAGCCACTTCGTAGGGAGTCCATGGGCCAGGGCATCAATGTGCCCCGAGAGGATAATCAAGAGGAGAACCGGCAGGAGACCGATGAAGGCACTGCCACAGATACTCAGTTTCAACATGAGATTGAGGTAGCTCTCGAGGATGATGCTGCTTCCGATCGAGATGCCCAGAGCTCAGGAGACACTGAGCCCATAGATGATGATGAGCCTCGTCAGAATGAGGGCCATGAAGTAAAGGCCGAGGTAGAGCAGCCTTTCATCATAGCAGACACACGACAGGAGGTGTCAGATTGGCTGAGGGATAGGATGAGGCGTGATCCTGTGGATGAGACTGATCCTGCAGTCGAGATGGAGGAATTGCTGCAAAGGATCAATGCACCTCCCACGAAGAAGAAGGCTAGGAAGTTTTCCAGAATATCCACAGATGAGGATGGATCCCGAACCTTGCATATGGCAATTCCACGGGAGGAATGTGATAGAGACAAGGCCGTTCCTGAGAACTATATTGTGACAACCATGGAACTAGGCCGCCCTACTGGGGCACAGGTGGTAGAGGAGTGCGATAATTCCTATCGGGCACTCAAGGACAGATTGTCCCATGTTGAGGGCAAGTACAAAAGGTTGAAGGTAGAGCATCGGACACTGATTGGCTACGTGCAACACTTGTCCCGTCCTTGTGGGCAAGAAAATCCTGCAATCGAGCTCCCAGCTGAGTTTTCCAGGGAGTCAATCAGTGGATTAGAAGATTTAAGGAGAATGGCACAGCAGGCAGACATGTGGGTTGCCAGTGTGCGTACTGAGACAAGAAAGTTTATGGAAGATCTTGCACATGCCTATGGGCAAGCTTCCGATATTATGGCTAGAGTGGAGGTAGTTAACCATGCTTGGGGTGAGGCTCGCATCTATCAGACGAGAGTTGTTCTCCGTCTAGGAGCTTTGATGAGCATACCTCAACACACTTTGGTTGAGGGAAGTGTTATCTAGCAGGGAGATAGATACGACTTCACTAGATGGTATTCTTCAGTAGTCACAGGCCGGGGATTCTATGATGCATCACAAGCAGATTCTGTCAGGGTCAGAAGGGCCATGACGAACATCTTAGATGGAGTCCTCAACACGTTGGAGGCAATCTTTGCCAGGAGGTTGACTTCCGAGGAGATAACTGCAGATGGACTAAAGGGCAGATTGACGCCATTCTTCTCTGAGGTAAAAACCTTCACTCAGGATAATTTCGAGAACACTGCCACGTTCTCTAGTATCATACAGAACACCCAGGATGCCCTTGTTGCCTGGAAGAAATCATGTGCCCGACATGGGCAAAAAGTTGCAGTTTTAGAGTTTCAGTTGGATCACATTCCTCCTATCTCCGATCAGGAAGTTGAGGAAGTATTAGCCAGGTTCACCAGATTTGCAGCCAGCGAGAAGGAGAAAGGAAACGCTCTTCTGGATGACGATCTGCTGCAGGAGGACGATGTGCATTGATTGCAGGTAGTGGGCCTGCAGAGGAGTGGAGAATATTCTGCACATTCATTGCCCCACTCCTCTCAGTGGTGGTTTTTAGGGCATAAACCCTAATTAGGGCATGGGTGGCTCAATCTGAGCCCTTTATTGTAATCAGATCTGAACCGTCCACTGGATTGGGTTTATTATAAAAGGGGTATCCCCCCTCATTTGTAAAATATTAGATAGAATTAGAATCAGAGATAGATCAGAACTAGACTGAGATAGAGATTGATAAAGTAGAGCTAGGAGTTAGCTTAGTTGGAAAGGAAAGAAAGACTTTCCCTTTGAAAGTTTTTGCAAAAGATTGTTGTGTAAGACTCTCATGATATAAAGACTTCATTGATTGGTGACTTCATTTTGTGTTGTGGGTAGTTGACGAGGTCTTTTCGTCTTTCCAATTCGAATAGAGTAAAGTAGAATAGATTTTGTTTCCATGCAAGTAGCGTTAATTGTGGAATGCAACATTGGTTTGAGCATATCTCCCTATATCCATACCACTAGCAGGCTTGCTGACGGTAAGTCTGCCCTGCGTGGTCAACTGGAATTTCAGCACTTAACTTCGGTTGCGATTTGTGTGTCCACTTGCTTCGTGGTGAAGGGGTGTGCATGTTGAATCTCGATCTAAATATCTACCTATCCTTTGAAGATTGCATCAGCTTTGTCAGAGTTGTCCGAAGAGGGAGACGATACAAAGTTTGGTTTGGAGATTGTTAAAGCTAGTTTTGCCTTCCATCCTTAGAAATAGATTGTAGGATTCCTATCCCTTTCCCTTTAATTCAGTATTTCCCGATCGATTCGAACATCAGAGCAATATCGTCAAAATCATTCATTGTTTCACTATGATTGAACAACTACGTAAGTCCCCTTGAAATAACCAGCATATACACATCAACCAACTGAGTCTATTCGCGATAAAAGGAACCTTGGAGTTGAACGCATGAACTTTCACGCAATCTTAGCATGCAGAATACTTTGATCAAGAGAGAATAGAGTGACCGTTGGACATTTTATTCTGTGCTGGTGTTGTCATAAAAAGCACGTCATCAGGACAAAAGTATGAAGATAACATGACAGATTGAAGTTGATGTCAAGTATGCATATGATACTTTAAGTACAATTATTTGACATAGATACAAATGTGAGTGGAATAGGAATAGCATGCATGGAGGCAAAAATAGGAGGATAAGTAGGGAGATGACGACATGATGATTGAGTTAGTGATAGATAACATAGTCAAAAGAATAAACAAGAAAGTTGGAATAATATTGAGAAAAGATGAATGCACAAAGGAAGGAATAATGATGAGACAAGTTGGAAGTTTGGAAGTGACAATAAAGAAGAGCAGTATATGAGATGTTGCAATAGCATAAAATATGGATGGAAGTTGTGTAAGGATAGAGTAAGGATTACGGAAGGCAGATTACAGACAATAAGTGGAAGAATTGACAAAAGTAAGAAAGGGAGTGTAGAAGTCAGTATTCATTCATATTGCAAAAATGGAAGGAATAGAGTGTTAGAATATTGATGTCAAAGCGAATGAACAAAGTAATTGTCATTGATGTCAAAGAAAATGAATGAGGTTATTATTCTTGATTATCAATGATGTCAAATGAGATCATAAAACCAATGAACAGGTTGGTAATATACAAGACCAAGTAAGACTAGATTACAAGTATGAGTTAATAAAGTAATGATCATATCTATATTATGATCTAGAATAGAAGATCATACAAGACAAAGACAAAGACAAAGACATTATATATTAAGTAATGTTATATTTACATTATGATTGACCAAGTTTAAAGCAGAAATAAATCTGCATTGATCACCCATTTAATTTAATTATATATGACAAGAAGCAAGAAAGCCAAAGACAAAAGCATGGAAGACAAAAGCAAAAACAACAAGCAGAAAAAGACAAAAGTGAATAAGACAAAACTGTTAGAATTGTGACAAATACGAGCCACAAGATCAAACAATGAACAAATACACCTTCCACACAAGAGATCTGCAAACAATATATGCAATATTCCTCAACAAGAAAAAGCTACATAATGAACCTCAAGAATCTTCAAGGAAAACAAAAGTCCTCAAAGGTTGAGAGTTCGAGAGAACAAAAGAGATCTCAGAGAAATAATACAATGAGGGTTGAGAGCTATATAGGAGGAACCCTAAATGGTAAAGGGAGTAGATCAGGACAAGAGTCAACATCACATGCGATGAGACAAAATGATCTAATAATAGCTCACTTCAGTTAACATAGAAAAGCACTTAGTTAACTCGATAAAGAACTCCTAAGTTTAGCTTAAGTGCATGATTATAAATTAGACTAATAATTAATTATTAGCTAATGCATGATTACTCTAACAAAAACTAAAAAAAGACGAAAAAAAGGGCAGCGATGACTAAAGACTATGATAAGTGCCAACGTCTAAGATAAAGACAAGTTAAAATAAATTAAAATTGTTTTCGCCAACTCCTCCCTAGATTAAATTGACACTTCATATAAGACAAATTTGTCTTATCAACATGCTCATGAAAGGTGTGATTAAGGATATTTATTATTAAAGGGTGCGACCATATATTGAAGATTAATATATTCAAAATGCAGCAATAAACATAAGTCTGAAAGGGTACAATTAGGGAAATGGTGTGATTTGTAAGTTATATTCATTAATGAAAAGAAATGTCCCTAGGGAATCAACCCTCTTGGGAAAGATATATAATCATTTTGTAAAGTTGTGAAGAATGAGGTTTGTGGTGTGAAAAAAACAAATGAGTGTCTAATAAATACACAACAGATTAGAGGATTGAAAACAAGCAGATATATAAGGCATATGAGTAGTGTGTGGAGTAAGTGTTGAATAAGAAGATATAAAAGGGTGTAAGAAATGAGTATGAAATGGTGTGTTATTTAGTAAGAGTTATCTCTCTTGGCAAAAGACATCTCCATTTATGAGATCATTGAAGATATAAAAGGAATTTAAGAAGTGATGAAATAGGTGTGAGTAGAACAAACAAGAATACCAAATACACCAACAAATGAAGAGAAAATTATAAGAAGAGTATATGCAGAAATAAAGCATAGTGGAGAGAATAAATGAGAGATTTCAAGGCAGAATTGAGAAGAGTTTTGAAGCAAATTTGTAAAAGGATTTATGGCAGATTTGTGAAGAAAAACACAGAGATTTAAAGAAGTTTATGTGCATGTTGTACCCAAATAATTTTTTTGCTTCAATAAGGCATTTTGGTAAAAATGATCTAAATCTTGTAAAATTGTCGTCAAAAGTCAATTTTAGGTCAAAAGAAACATGGGATTTTTGTGGGTTTATGTCAAGGAGGATACTTGCAAAATTTGAAAATTAGGGTTTCGGGCCCTTGTTTTTAGGAAAACCCTAAAAAATAAGACCTTATCAGAAATCACTCAAAAATATTTTGATACGTCAATTTCGCTTCACGATCACACTGGTCAAGTCAGAATCACAAAAATGTTAGTTTTGCTCTGGTGGGTCTATTCCACTTTTTTAGGAGAAAAGATAGGACCTCCGAGGTCAACAATGGCAGATGGCCAATACCGCGTATCAAGATCTAAGCTTCAAACACTGCACAGAAGATTCTATAGTGAAAGATGCTCCAAAAGATGCTTCACAACAGAGGGTAATTTCAAAAGTTGAAAAATGCAAAAAATATTCTAAGTTTGGAAGATGCACACCTTGCGACAAGAGAGATGCTACGCAGTCAATGCCTTGGCCAAATTTTCAAATGTCTGTGCACGCAAAATGGTGAAAGCTATCACAACGGTGAACGTGGTCGCGTTGTCGAAAGTGGTGATCAACCCAGTCAAGCAAGATGGTGAACGCAAAGTGCGAGGAGGTCAAAATCATCAAGAAATGACTAACTCTGGAGCCCAAAGCGCCCTTACTGGCTAGGGATGCCCATGAATTCAAGAGGCCAACTATAGTTGTTAAGAATTGCAAAACCAATTGTCTTCTTCAAAATTTTGCTAGCTTTTCAACGAATTGTTAAGCAAGTTCACCAGATTCATCAAACACTAGCAAATGAAGGCAGAGGTGAAAGATGTTGAAAGCAAGAGTCATCAAAAAGACAGTCTATCAAGGGAAAAGCGCTCCTGTAGTCCAAGGGTGCTCAAGAATAAAATCATTCAAAAGTCAGTCTTTGGATTGGCAATCTGCAGATGATCTTCACAGATTCAGCCCAGCTTCGCAATGAATTTGTTCGCCAACTCAAAGAACATATCAAATGAGCACGTAAAACATAGGATAAATTGATGAACATCAAAGCAACTACACCCATGTAGGCCAGGGGCGTCCAACATCTTGAGCAAACCAGTTGTGATTTTTAGCAGTTGTCTTCTCCAAGACATCTTCTCAACATCCTTCCAGCTTCGTGATGAATCTAGTTGCCGGTCCGCGGGACTTGCCAAACACTCATAAATGAAGATCAAGCGTGAAACGCTGAAGTGAAAGCAAGTTGAACATGAAAATTTGGCTAAGTATAGAAGAAAATGCACCCTTCTGGGAAAAGGTGCCCAACATTTTGGAGCACCAAATGCAACTTTCGTGATTCGTGACTCCCAAGAAGACCTTCTCAGCTACAATCAAGCTCCGTGACAAGACCGTCAACAAATTCAACAGAGCAATCAAACATTTGGTGACAAAGACCAAACTGGAGTATTTCGCGAAGGGTTACAAGGTGAAAATTGTGTCTCAAAAGCACAAAAGCGCCCCTGCAGGCTAGGGGTGCCCAAGAATTTGAACCTCCTAAACCAGCTTTCAAAGCTTGCACAACCAGTCATCCTTTTCAGAATGTTTCCAGCTTCGCAATGGATTCCACATCCCGATCATGAGGTTCGTCAAACATTGACAAATGCAGATTGAAGCACGAGAGGTCAAATTAAAGAAACTGAAAATCATCCAAGAAATTGACTACACTGGCAAGAAAAAGCACCCTTCTAGGAAAAGGCACCCAAAAATTCAATCCACCAGATTCAGTTTTCAAGGTTTGTTGTCTCCAATAAGATCTCTTCAAAGTTGTAACAACCCCCAAACTGGTTAAACAAAAATTTTCTAACATTTCACTTCAAACATATAAATGTAACAAGTAACAAAGACATTACAATAAAATTCTTCCTTTCTTTATTGATAAATGCTTGCAAGTTGCAATATATATATTTCCACATGAATTCCATTTTCATTGCAAATATAAATCAGAGTACAAAAGTAAAACAATTACATACATAGCTCGTAAGTTTTTGCACAAATAGTAGTAAGATGGTCCAGGTTCCCTTCCTTTCAAATCTTGGTGTATTTGTCGCCTGCTGTGGAGGAGAAACATCACTCAGGCGCTTTTCCGCCAACCACGGACTGTTAATGAGGTCCCCCGCACATCTATCATTCGATAGATGGCCCTCCCTTCGAACGAAGAGATTGGTAAAGTAACTGGCTGCAACAACCCAACTAAGCATAGTGTCGTGTCCTATACATCTAGAACTTGCTATTTCACAATCCCGAACTAGCATGATGGATCACAATGAACTGACAGTGTAGTCTCAATTATCTCACATCTAAGTGGATATCATACATTCGACTACTTTGGCCAAAGTATTCACATTCAGTACTTCGAATGAAGGTCATCTATCATATACACTACTCAGGGCTGATTTGACTTAAGGCTATCTTACACTACGCATAGGTATCGTCCTTTACTTTTGGATAATCTTTTATCCCAGACTAACCTACAACAATTTTCTAAGAGATTTACACAAGATAGGTATATCTTGTTTCAGATACCTATCTTTAGACATTTTACTTCCATAGCTACATAAGGGAGGTTTATCCTGTTTCAGACAACCTACCTTCAAACAAACTACTTAACCAGGAATTGAAATGCAGTCAACAAGGGTCCCTCTGGTAACTCCTAACATGGAATCGTTTATCCATGGAGTACATAGCTTTTCCTAGTTAACCTACTAACTTTAAAGCTTTAGACTACCTTGGTACTGATTCCATCCTCGACCTAGTATTTAATAACTAGTTCCTCTTTTCCTTTATATAAGGAATTCAAGCAATATTCAAGTAAAAACAATTCAAACATTCCCTTTATAACATGGACTAGCTATTCTTTCATAACAAGCTATAAACAGGCTTTTCCTTTATGAACGAGTTTCGTTTTATAAACAAGTCATTCTCAATGAAATCAAGCTATACTAATGAAATCAAGCTATTTACTTAAAAAACAAGCTTTCACAAAGAAATTAAGTATTTCTTAATAACAAGCTATCCTTTTCACAAACCAACATTCCTTTCACCTTTCACAAACAAGTTTTCCCTAAGTTATTTCATAACAACAAGCTATTCTATTCCAACAGAATTTCTTCTAGAGTTTTCCTATTTTACTTCTTTTTACAAAGCAAATTCTAATCCAAGCAGATCAATTAACATACAAAATTAATCTAATACATTTCACATGCCTGTTTCCTTGCTGTAAATGATTCTAGTCTGCAGCTACTTCTCCTCCTTCCTCAGTGTCACTCCTCTCAATTCTGGTTTTTATTACTGGCTCTGTATTTTATGCTTGCAGCATATAAATACCAGTCTCTCAGAAATGATGAGGGAAATATATGCAAGTTGGCTCTCAAACAATTGCAATACAACAATGATAGAGTAAGGCTCTCAAGCAAATGCTTCTACAACAATGATAGAGTATGATTATATTATAAATGCTTCCACAACAATGTCAAAAGATGGCTCACAAAATGCTTCTATAGAATTGTCAAAATATGGCTCTCAAAAGGAATTCGTTTTTAAGCAAAAACAGATAGGAAATTCGTGTGAATACAACAAGGTCAAATTGCAGCTCTCTCAAAAGAAAATTCGGAATTTGCAAGTGATCTTTGATGAATGAATTGGGCGGCTATTTATAGAGCCCTCAGCCCAACAATTTCCACTCTTGCAGGCATGTAAGATGACAGAACTACACTTTGAATATTTCAAAATGAAATGTGGCGAATTTCCATACTTACTCATAGCTTGAAGAGGTGAATCGACTTCCAGCAGTTCAGAGAATAATTCAAACTTTCATTTGATAAAAAGGAGGGTTGACACCTACAGGCGTCTCCCAAAAAATGGCGCAACTTATGAACAAGGGCAGGTTAATCTCAGAAGAAAACATCAAAGCAGAAAACGCAGCCATCTGGCTTCATTCCGCCCACGCATTTCCGGAATGGTGGCATTTTGCAACATGCGACCTGGTCTACTGGCATGAGGAGCTACGCGCGGTTCATCCTTTTCACCATTTCGGCCATTACACAGTCCGTGATTTTCAGCATGAAGGAAATCCGCGATTTTACTTAGCCAAAGTTTTAAAATATATTTGTTTTAAACCTTTTAAAAAGACTATAGTATTTACCATTTAAATTCTCATGATATTTCAAACGTATTTTCCCAATAGACTATGGAAGTCGAAAATACTTTCTTTATGGTAAATGTATTTATTTTCCAAATGACTATACAAGTCAATTTTAATTATTTCCAAGGTAAATATTTATTTAAAATATAAACAAGATATTACATTTATATTTTTTTCATTATATTAAATATAATATCATATTATAGTTTTATTTACCGTATTTAAATATATGTATATATCTATATAATATTTAAATATTACTATAGATATATCTATATATTTTATTCCAGGTAAAACTATAATAATGTTTATATTAAATATAATATTAAATATAAATGTATAATCACATTCAAATATTTACATTTAGATATATCTATACGTATTTGTACTTAATTATCCAAATACGTGTATTACAGGCCAGTTAGCGTACCCTTAATACACCTATTTGTACAAACATGTATATATACATTTAACTGTAAATTCTAGGCATCAATATAACGTTATAACAACATAATAGCTAGTGTGCATATGTTTATAGGTGTGCCAGCCATGTATACGTATCCGTATGTATGCCATGTCGACACATGTGTATGGCATAATAATTGCCCATCATACATATGTATCGACATGTCATACGTGTTGTTACGTACATATGAGTGGTACATGTATACGCATATACATCCTGTCTATACCACACTTATCGGTTCACATTTCACATTCAAGGCTCACAGAACAGTAAGTTAGTCAACAAGTAACAGCACTCAAAAAGCATAAAGAAGTAATCCAAAACTCCTAAGCCTAAGGATGACTTATTAAGACAACCCAATCTAACTCAGTTCCCAAAACCCTCAGTGAAGTGTGTGTATGCTCAACTTGATCAACTTTACCGGTTACTCGACCAAGCCCCTTTCTCGAGTGATGTCTCCCCTCCGCCTGGAGGAATAGTTCCTGTTCCTGCATCCATTGGCACAAAACCACGACAGTTACTTGCTCATAACATTTGCAGTATATATAAATCAAAAAATAAAACAAGACTAATTACTCTCCTTTATGCATTGCTTTATCCAAGAATAACATCAATCAAGAATACAGAATAAGCCAATCATAACATGTAAAAAGATTCTCAAATTGATAACAAGGTTCAACACATTTTATTCATTCAAAACATTCCTTACAATCAGAATGCTCTAAGCATTACTAAAAATAGTAACTATACAAATTCCGGGGTGTAACAAAAGTTGATCCAACTCCACAGTGAATCTGTCAGCCAAGCCTCAAAATCAATCAAACGGCCGAAATCAAGGATCAAACGAAGGTTGTTTATCAAGCAAAAGTTGAAAATCTTCAAAATATCCAACACTGGCAAGGTGGTGTCCAAATTCAACTCCCAGTTGTAGATTTTGAAGACTTTCTCATGTCTAGGCATCCCAAAATTGGTGGAGAGTCTTTTAGTTAACTTCCAATCATGCAAATTGACTCTTCAATTAGGATTTTAGACACCCTAACTTATGCTTCCAACTCAAATGTTATTTATCAAGCATCTAGGTATCATAATTCATTATTCTTTGTAGATTGAAGAGCTAAAACACAAATATTTTCTCTCCAATGCCATTTGAAGGATCTAACAAAAGCCATTTTCAATGTTCTTCGTATTTCTAGGTTCAAGTTGCACAGAGGGACGTTTTTCTTGATGTCATACTTCTAGGCATCAGCATTCAAAGGCAATAGTTTATAACTTCCAACTTTTGCCCCCAATTTCTTCTACTTTTGTCTTAGGTTTTCTTGCATGTCCAAGTAAACAACATTTTTTCACAAATTTGGCTTTCTAGGTTTGTTCAGCACAACATTGGCCACAAAACCCAAGTGCCAGAATTTTCCGGAAAAGCTGCCCCACTACTTCCAGTTTTTAGGGTTTCTACAAAAAGTCACTTTTTTCAAAAACTGACGAACTAGGTTTGATCAGATCAAAGGCGCCTACAATACCCATGTGCCAGAATTTTCCAGGAAAATTAAGCTTTTGCAGCTTCTGCCTTTGAGGGGTTGTTGCATGTCCAAGAAAAAGTCACTTTTTCGAAAAATCTGACGTTCTAGGTCCATTCCAAAAGATATTCCTAACAAAACCCACATCTCAAAAAATTTCACAAAAATTACCCCTCGACGAAGCTATTTTTAACCTCTGCAGAAAAAGTTGTTCAAATAGTTTCATTTGCCCAGTCATTCTTCCAAATTTTCAGAATGTAGTTCTCTCAAGTTGAATTCAAGATCAAATCGGTCTTGCTTCATGATTTCCTATAGACAGCTAACACCGATTTACATCGGGCACAACTAGTGATTGATTTGGACAATTTGACAAGCATAGACACTCAAAGTCCACGAATTCCATATGGTTTCACACCTCGCATATCTGATAGCCTTTCAAGGCTAGTTTAGAGGGTTGAATACCATCGGAACTCTTGGTGTGCAGAGAGTTCATGAGCATTTCTCATAGCTAGAGTGTTCACAATCAAACTTCGCGGTTTCATCATGCAACACTCTTCCATTGAGAAAAAACAAGAAAAGCATTAGAAGCATAAAGCTGTAGAAGAAACAAAGGTCCTCACTCCAATTATAGAGCTGCCATAGTTACCAATCAGTGAACTGCTAGTTGAAGTGTGCGGATATTTCCAGGATTGCTCAAGTTGCTGGCAAGTGGTAAACTGACAGTTGAGGCATGTGGACGATCTCCAGATGATGAGGTAGTTAACAACTTCTTGGAGGAGATGATTGCTCAAGATGGCAACCAGTGAACTACCAATTAGGATGTCCCCCTTTTCCAAAGATAACATTTAACAGAGTAGTTGAACTTGACGCCTTTTCCAAGTTAACTCACTGTCCCACCTTCCATGCATGTCTATTTTTGGAGACACCTTTTGTACAGTGGAGTTCTATTTAGTTTTAGAATCAGTTAACTCAGGTAGTCTTTCCAGTTAACTGTTACGTTACATTTGTTTAGACATAGGAATAAATCTTGCTGATTGGCAAGAACTGAATGTTAACTCAAGGAGATTTTAGGGTTCCCTAATCCTTTGAGTGTATAAATAAGAGCAACCTTTGCTCATTATTCTTTAACCATACTTGTGATAACAAAACGCTGAGCAATTTGCTAGATTTCTTGTTGTTCATGTACTTGCGTTCACTATTTGTCCAGTGTTATTTGGTTGATCGTATCTTGTATGATTGACCTCTTTCATATCATTTGCTGTCCCAAGCATGTAATCATTGATTGAGTTTGAGAAAATAAATCAAAAGAGCAATGATCCTTTGATCCAAAGTTTCAAGATCTTTCAATATTTGTTGTTTCTATAATCTTTGTTTTGATCTACACCTCGAAAAGAGCAATGAGCCTTCGAGGGGATTTGGAGATTTAGTTTATCATTTTATGTTGTTTCTTATAATCTATATTTCAGCCTACACCTCGAAAAGATCAATGAGCCTTCAAGGGAATCCTGATATTTAGTTTATCGTTTGTTGTTGTTCTTAATAACCTTCATTTTAGCCTACACCTTGAAAGAGCAATGAGCCTTCAAGGGAATCCTAAGATCTAGCTTATCATTTGATGTTTGCTTGCATAAACTTTATTTCAGCGTGATTCTGATAGAGCAATGAGCCTTCAGATGCATTTTGAGAACCAGTTTGTCTAAGTTACCCCAAATCATTCCCAGTTACTTTTAAATCCTCTCGCTCTAAATTTACCTGGGGAGATAGAAGCGTTATAAAATAGGCCTAGTTGTAGTTGAAATTACAAAACCAGAGAAAAACCTTAGCTGCAATGCATAGAGTTTTATAAACCTTGTGCTCTCAGCTGAGTAAAATGATAGGAATTTAGTTTACATTTCCTTTTATGCATCAACAACAAAAGAGGGAGCTTCCCCTCCTAATTTGAAGAGCATTTTATCTGTGCATAGCTATCTGTTTCCAATACGCACTCCAAAGGTGCGAATTGAAACGCCAATAGTGCAGAAGATCTAAGAGAAGATTATGAATATGAGATTTATGTGAGATATATAAAAGAGATTGAATTGTCCATCATCCATTGAAGGAGCTACATAGAAGGTGGTACTTTGCTTTGGAAGTTGGCACTTCCTAAAAGACATATTGGTGTCTCTCTAGTAGGTTGGTGCCTACGTATTTAGTTAAGGGGTTGGTGCTGACAAATTGAATGAGGGGTTGGTGCCTACAAATACAAAGTTTGTAAGAAGAAGAAATTATATAAAAGCATTATTTTGCCGTGGGTTTCTCTCATAAGGGTTTCCACTTAAATCATGTGTTCTACTTGTGTTGTATAATTGTTACATCTTATGTTGTTACTATGCAATTGATAGGCTCATGGTATTATGTTTGAAAAAGAAAAAGTTGTTATACCAATTCACCCATCCCTCGACTCTTAGTATAACCATGTGCTCATCATAAGGAATACATTAGTCTTTGTGATGGATGTAGAGTATTGGAATGTAGATGATTGCAAAAGGATAAGAGTGAATGCAAAGCTTGTGGTAGGAAGTAGAATAGCTGGTACAAATTTGAAGGAAAAAAGTTGGTGGAATACAGTAAGATGTTTTAAGATGGCAACAACAATAGTACATGGAAACTGTTTAATGAAAGCATGGAGAATGAAAATTAGGAAAGTAAAGAAAAGTGGATGCCATAAACGTAGAAAATGGAAAAACATGGAGGAGAAAGAAGTAGAACATGGGAGAAATTTCAAAACATTGTAAAACAATGTTAGATGAGAGGAATAGGGGTTGAAAGCTATATAAAATGATTAGATTGGTGGAAGAAGTTAAATTCTAGGAGAGTGAAATGGAAGATGAAGTGGAAGAGCATTTGGGAATAAATCAAGGAGGCATTTAACATTAGATTGTGAAGATGACAAGAAAAAGGAGTTGTAGATGCAAGCAGCTGAGACTTTCGGGAAATAGGGTCTTAGTTCTTTGAATTAGTAGAGGTGAAAGGAGCAATACAAAACTGATTTTGGAATCCTTCATGTGTTGAGGGTACATTGTTGTTGGTTTACTAACCTAAAGAGTGGTTATACACTCAACCCTTGTTTGTGAGCACTAGACTCACAAAACATGTTGGGGTGTTTGATGCAGGAGCATCTAAGGTGTAAGAGTAATCTTGGGTCATTCAAAAATATTTGCTTTCAATTTAATTTATTTTGTAATTTTGTAGTTTCTTTTTTAATCATTTTTGTGTGCCATAGTTGGATTTTCTCAATAGTCCTTCATTCAACACTCAATCCAATAGAATAGAATCATTTATATGGTACTGCATTTGATAAGAACATCATGTGATTTCACCTAGAGCACCACAAGCATGTCCATGTGTTCATTTCATATTTGGTGATCGCTATTCTAGGGGGTGTGCAAGGAGAAATAAGTGTTCATTTCATATTTAAGATTAGCTTAAAAAGGTCCATATGTTGTGAGTCATCATTTAGGGCTTCACAATGTGGAATAAGTGTTCAAGAGGTCTTATTAGTCCCATGAGTGCTCAGCATTGAATTTGGAAACATCATTCTTATTTGGGCTGATCATGAACCTTCTATATTATTCATTCACTATAAAAGGAGGTCTAGTTCATTTGAAGAGAGATTGAGGAGGGCAAGGAGAGATTGGAAGATCAAGTAGTGTCTAAATAGTTCAGAGAAGAGCAAGAGATGTAAGTTCAGCCCAAGGATGCTCATGTTTATGGCTGCACTTATGGAAGTGCTTAAATTGTGTTGTTTACAAAGCTAAGGTCTAATTTGATTGTATGCCCTTGCAGTAGAGGCAATTGATGTAATTCTAAATATTAAAACATTTATACATATATAGAATCCAATTTATTATCATAAGATTATGTTGTTCTTTGAATTTCACTATGCATTGACCATGAGTTTTTGTGTTAAGGTTGAATGGTTGGACAACCCTTAATTGGACCCACCACCTGTGACTGCATAACACTCCTATGAAACTTTAAAGGACAAGTCTTTTCTTGCATTCTTCAAGCTGTCCAGCAACCAAAGTGTTGCATGTATAAGCTAAATGTCATGATTCAAGTTGTAATGTTTGTATAACCCTAAGTCAGTCCAAAGGGAAATTGTGATATGATATCTTCATTCAAGTCAGAAATTTTTCCAAGAGCATGGAAAGTGATGTAGTTCATTTGAGGTGAGCAGGAGAGGATACTTCTAGGGGACCGAAGCTGAGTTTAGTGACACAAACAATTAATAGAGGTGCATAAATCCAGTATTTAGACATTTCAAGCATCAAGCATGAACCAAATCAGCATTTCAAAGATAATCAGCCAAATGTTGTTGGCAGAGATGACTTAATTGAGTGCCTGCCTGAGTGCATCTTGAGAGAGTGTTTAAGTGATAATTGATAAAATGGCATGCCTGGCAGTCTAGAAGTGCCTTAAGGTGAAATGGATGAGCAAAAGAGGCACCTGACAGTGGGAAATAAGGACTTTAAGTGACAGTAGTAGCCTAAATGAATACCTAGCAGGAGGTGGCTGATGTAGATTAAAAACAAGCCTCAAGGACTGGCCAGTGAGTCTTAAGAGGCAAAAGTGTCATAAATAGGTGCCTGCCAATATTTTAAGTGGCAGACATGGATTAGAGGTGCACTTAACATCTATTTGTATGACAAGCACATTAAAAGGAGGTGCTTGGCACTCATAGACAATAGCTTAATTGACATAAGCTAACATAAAGCATGCCTGAAGCAATTGACAGGCAAATTAAGTGGCAAGGTCATGCCAAAGGTGTGCCTGTTAGATTTTGGGGAAATCTGAATGACAAGGGTGGTAAGAATGGACGCTGACTTGTGTTTTAAGTGACAAAGACACCTTGAAATCATGCTTGAGCAGTCTTAATCAGGTTAAGTGACATGGATGTATGAAATAGGCTCCTAAGTTTCAAGATGTGCCTTTCAAGCAACAAAGGTAACTAAAATTAGGACCTAGATATTCATTGACTGACCTCAAGTGGCAATGAAGGTAAATAGGTGCCTAGTAAGAAAAGCCAATCTTTTAGCGACATGGAGGGAAAAGATAGGCACATAGAGAAGAAATCCATCATATCTTTAGTGAAATGGACAGCTCAAAAGTGCGCTCAGCAGGTTTCCAACCTCTTACAGCAGCGTAAACAGTGATTACAGTCACCAATATCAGCATTTATTTGAGGATGTATAATAGCAGCCTCAACATCAATCCATGTCTCTCTAATTCCAATTGTTTATTGGCAGTTTGAATAGTAATAGTCAGAACAGCAAGGAATGAAGGGTACTTTCAGTACAAATTTCATGATTTTGCAAAGCATTCTCAGCTAGGGTTTGGTTGATGTAAAGATTGGTAATATATAATTGACACTCATCTAGGTTTTTGTGTATAATGTAAATTCATGTTCAAAGAAGACTTCCAGACACAAAAAATCTTATCACTGCATTCCAGTATATTCTCTTTGAAGAATGATTTGTCTCGTGAAGGCTTTAATCATTGACAAAACCAAGGAGTCAAACTGAAAGCATTAAATTGTATTATTTCCACACAAAACATCAGTTTTGAGTCAGCAAGTTGGATTGCTGAAGTTGTCAATTGATTGGTGATTAGGGTTATAGAACCCTTTAGAGAATCCTTTTGTTTTAGAATAGGAGTTGCATTAGAATCACAAAGGGCATTTGTATATCAAACTAATATTTTTGGCCATGGATACTATAGCAGTTGCTATTTTGGAAGTTCTAATTTTGGATAGAGGGCCGAGGGCCTATTTTTAGGTCACTTATAGTTAGATTTATTTTATTTTATTTTTAGAGTAGTTTTTGCTTTAAAGTTCTTTCTTTCCTACTTTTCAAAAGCTTTAAGTGTTTGTGCTTTAAAATTTCATTTTTGGGATAAGATAATGATAATCCTAAGTCCCAAAGAGTGGGTATTTTGTAATCTATGGGTGAGTGCTTTGAGCCATGAACTTTTAATGATAGTTGATGCTACATTATGCTATTGAAATATCGTTCCATTTGTCATTCTAGAGTTTGCATTATTTGTGCTTGTGATTTTAGCAATTAAACTAAAACTGAATAATAGTGTCGAGCTTTCTATTGATGTTGTTTGTTCATCTAAGTGGTAGTCTTGCATGCAACTTAGTTGTTTAGTTCTTGAAATTATATATCATCATGTGTTGAGGTCGTTATTCCTTTGAGGTCTTCTTGCCATTAGATTGCTGGTCTAAGTTGTAGTCAACATACAATGCCTTCATTATGTTTTATTAATATGGTTGTATGATGTATCCATTATGTATTAATTGTTTGTCGGGTTTCAAGTAGACGGTTGTGTTTTGTTTGACAACTGTTAGGCTCTTTAAATAAACTTTGCATAGTCAAGGAAAGTAGTTTGATCCTTGGTTGATCATCTTTGGTCTACTTTTGTAATAACTTCATGTGTGAATAAAGATATATTTTACTACTCTAAGTCTCTATCTATTCACTATTACAAGTATTAATTTTATTAGAAAGATGAGTAAACATTTGGCATCATTGCTAGGGAAGAATGCAATGACCCAAGCTCCGGATTAGTAGATTTTTGATTTATTTATTATTGGATTGACAAAGGTTGTCATCCAATATTATCGAAGTTAACCGAGTTTCCAGATTATAAATGAAATAAACTCTGAATAATGAAGTCAGATTCAAATATTAATTCGATAATGGAAATTTGATAAGTATATATAATAGCTGTTTCTGAAGTCAGAATCGTGTGTTTAGCTTTGAAGAATAAAAAAAAGTGTAATTGCTGAAATATATTTTTATTGAATTGGTCTGCAACCATACTCCTCTACAAGTGAAAATGAAGGAGAATATATAGATAGAGCATCCTTAACAAATTATCTCAATTAGTGGGATTTACAACAATCTTATCACAACAATTTCTCTTGCGGATAATATTCCTATCCCACCGATATCTCTTATAATCAATATCTCTTGTGGTTGTAACAATCCCAAGAAACTTGCTAAACATACATATGATTTGGTTGTAATAATTAACCAACCAAATATTTATCAAGTCTAAATAATCTTTGGTATGGTTACAATATTTATCTCACCAAAATGAATATCTACCATATTATTTGAGGATATTACATTATTATTTTCACACTTAGATAATATTTACTATGGTCATAATAACCATACAACCATACCATTATTTATTATAATATAGCATGTTATAAAAGCACCTTACTACTTGCAGCAAGCTACAAGTTACAATTACAAGCTGCAAGTTATAATTTCAGTACCAAACAAGGCTCAAATTGAACCTCCTCGTTACTCTAGATGTTGGAACTTGTCTTATGATCTCCTTTGCTATAGCAACTAGAACAACACTGATTCAGGCAATGATTATTTACAGAAATACTTAGTAATTTCTATCATAGTTTTCAACTTCTTATTAATTTTTATGAAAAATTAAATCCAATCAATAATTCTTAGAATATAACTATCATAGCATAACCTTTATGGCATACAAATGGAAGGAAGGAAGGTGAAATGACGTGAAAATATGGTAAAAGTATGCTATAATTGTGTTCACTTGAGGACTCACCATGCCCTTTTCTCACTTTTCTGTTACACCCCGGAAATTTGTATAGTTACTATTCTAGTAATGCTTAGAGCATTCTGATTGTAAGGAAGGTTTTGAATGAATAAAATGTGATTGAACCTTGTTATCAATTTGAGAATCTGTTTACATGTTATGATTGGCTCATTCTGTATTCTTGATTGATGTTATTCTTGGATAAGCAATGCATAGAGGAAAGTAATTAGTCTTGTTTTATATATTTGATTTATATATACTACAAATATTGTGAGCAATTGACTGCCGTGGTTTTGTGCCATGGATGCAGGAACAGGAACTATTCCTCCAGGTGGAGGGGAAACATCACTCGGGAGAGGAACTTGGTTGGCTAACCGGTAAAGTTGATCATATGAGCATACACACACTTCACTGAGGGTTTTTGGGAACTAAGTCAGATTGAGTTGTCATGATAAGTCATCCTTAGGCTTAGGAGTTTCTGATTACTTCTTTATGCTTTATGAGTGGTGTTACTTGATTGATTGACTTACTATTCTGTGAACCTCGAATGTGAAATGTGAATTGATAAGTTACTGATGCCTGGAATTTACAGTTAAATGTATATATACATGTTTGTGCAATTACGTATATTAAAGGTGCTCTGACTGGTCTATAATACACGTAATTGGAGAATTGAAAATAAACATGTATAGATATATTTAAGTGTAAACTGGGTAAGTTTATTAATATATTTAATATCGATACTATTATAGTCTTACCAATAATATAATATATTAATATATCTAATGTAATATTCGAATATTATATAGATATATTTATATATTTAAATAAAGGTAAATTAAAAACTATAATATGTTATATTGAATATAATACAAAATATATTAATAACATTTTAATATAAATATTAAAATGACTTTGCCTTGGAGAGATTTGAAATAGACTTATATAGTCTTTGGTAATTATTTTGTATTACCATACAAAGGAATTTCGAAATATTCAAACCTTTGGAAAATACGTTGAAAGTATTATTGGGGAAAGGAATTTTGAAATTCATAAGACCATTGGAAATTCATGAAAAATATTAAGGAAATATGAATGTTTGAAACTATAGACTTTTAAAAGATTTAAAGTAAATGTTTGAATAAGCTAAAAATCGCGGATTTCTTCACGAGAAGAAATCGCGCGACTGTGGGAACCAGAAAACAATGGAAATTAATGGAGAATGAACCCGCGCCCAGCTCGCATATCTTAGACTTGGTTGCGGATGTTTGAACGCCACCATTCTGGACGCGTGGGCGGAAGGAGGCCAAATGCCTGCGTATTAACTTTGACGTTTTCTGTTGAGAACTTTGTCCGCCACTGTTCATTCATTTCGCCATTTTTGAGGGCATTTTCAGTGACTAAACTTGTACGTGGTTGCTTCACGAATTCGTCATATGATAGTTGAAACATTCTTTGAAAATATGTTTGATTCATCACTTAATTTGCTGTGTGTCTGGTTATTCGTTTGCCACTGCGCATTTTGACAATGTCAATAGGAGAGGTGTCGAATTCTCATGCCTACAATGTAGTAAACATGAGAATTCGAAACCTATATATAGGTTCACTCTCATTGCTAAATTCACCACTTTTTCCTTTGCATTTGGAATTATGAATTTCATTGCTGTAGCTTTTTCTGTGTGTTAAATTCCCTCTTTGCTGTTGAGTTTTGTGAGAGCTTTATTTCACCATCATTGCTGTTGCATTTCCAGTGAGTTGCAAACCATCATTGCTATTTAGATTGTGAGAGTCAAATATCATTTTGTGAAAGCCATCTATAATTTTTGCTGAGAGCCATTTATCATCTTGCTGTGACTGTATTGCTGAGAGCAACATTCCCTCATTACCGAACTGTATTTACCTAAGAGTTGTATGTTCATGCTGTGAGAAGTAGCTGGTAAAGGCTGTGAAGAACGGTGGAGGAAGAACCGAAGCTACCAATCGAACTCATTTCGCAGCAAGGAATTCAGGCATGAGAAATGTTTTGAAGAATTTCTGTCATTGATTTAAAAATGAGTTATTTGTTGCTTGATTATGCTTTGCATTATGTTGTAGTATGAAATGAAAATATTAGAAAAGCCTCTATTGTTCTAAGGAATTGTATTGAATTAGAAATAGCTTAAGAGCTTGTTGAATTGGAAATAGTTAAAAAGCTTGTTGAAATGAAATAGTTTGATTTCATAGGAGAGTTTGAAAAGGAATAGCATAAAAGGGAAATGTTTGATTACTTCTTAATAAAAGTACTTTATCTTTTGTATTATTTGAATACTGCTTGAACTCCTTAAATAAAGGAAAAGGAACTAGTTATTAAATACTAGGACGAGGGTGGATTCAGTACCAAGGTAGTCTAAAGCTTTAGAGTTAAATAGGTTAACTAGAGAAAGCTATGTACTCCATGGATAAAGATTTCCATGTTAGGAGGTACCAAAGGGACCCCTTGTTGACTGTACTCCATTTCTTGTTTAAGTAGTTGAAGTAGGAAGTCTAGGGTGATCGACTACCCACGGAAAAGACTCAACCTACGCATAGGATAAGGCAGCCTTAAGTCAAACGGAACCTGACTTAGTGCAAGTGATAGATGACTGTCAATTTAAGTACTGCCGAAATGCTTTGGCCAAAGTAGTGTAGTATACCTAACGTCCACTTAGACTGTGAGACGAATTACACTGTCAGTTCACAGTAATCCAGGTTACATGCTAGATTGAGATTGTGAGGGCACAAGGATTTAGTTATGTAGGATTACACACTATGCTCAGTTGGTCATACAGAATCGGTTACCCAAACAATTTTTTCGTAGAAGGGAGGGCCGTCTACCTAACAGTAAACGTGCGGGGGACCGCAATATAAGTCCGTGGTTGGTGGAAAAGCACCTGAGTGATGTTTCTCCTCCACAGTAGACTTCTGATGAACCAAGGTTTGAAAGGGAAGATTTTGGATAGTCTTATTCCTATTTGCTCAAAAGATTCCGAGCTATGTTTGAAACTTGTAAGATTCTTACCTTGCTTTTTAATTGAAAGAAAAGTAATGATGAAAGCGTACTCTGTTATTTACTTGGAAAATAGAACAATGATGTATTGTGTCATTTATTTCTTTATGATGAAATGTTCAATTAGAATGAAAAGAAAAGTTATTTACTTTGTCATTATAAATGTATTTCCTTGTATCTTATTAGTGAAAGTAGAAAATTTTTGTTTACCTGGTTTTGGGGTCGTTACATTTTCACTCAAGTCACTTTTTAGATAATAGTGCTCCTTTTGACCTTCTCTGCCCTTTTATTCACTTTTAAAAGCACAGATTTTGACTTGCTATGCACTTTTTGTTCAAAAAGTTCACTTTAGTTGGACACCCAACAGAGAGGTGCATTTTTTTATTCCTTTTGCACCTTTTTAAACACTTAGACATGCTTTTTGGGTCTTTTTGAACCTTTTGCTATTGACTGAGACTGTTTTTTCCTTTCCTTCCTTGTTTAATATTTGATCTTCACCTCACTAGATGCACTAGAAATCTCTTTCCCTTGGCCCTGCAAAGACGTTGACTACAATAGACAAAAATAACATTCATGGCCATGGGAGACAAGAATTCAATTGTGGCTCACAAAAGAAGGAATGTCAAGGATTTTGACTTGAAAGATGACTCAATATGAGAAATTCTGTATGGTTACAACACAATATAATTATCTTTTATCACAAAAAATAGTTCTCGAGTAACTATGATAGTAGCACTATAATCTATTTTTGGCTATTGTCCTCTATGACATAGGTGGGGTAAGATTAGTCCTTGAGAGCAGCTATGACTAGAAATGAAAATTATTAATATCAACAAACTACACAAACACATGTAGAGAATCTAATAACATACCTCTGAAGTGGTCCAAGCACGAGGTCCAGCAAATGTCAAAAACTTTTTGTTTGTCTTCTCATTACGAAGTGCTGTGAATGTCATTCTAGCTATATCCTACCAATCAAGAGTGTGGTATTAAATCAACTTTTGAAATAATGTCACCTTCTAAACTATAAATGCAGCAACAAAAGGATAATCGAGAGCTACTGTCGCTAAAAATTGGCACCTGAGTATCCATGTAAGCTATGCGGGTAGGTGCATCAGTTCCCCAGACTGCCTTATCCTCTAAAATGGGCACTGCATACTGCCCAATCAAACCCTGGACAATTGAAGTTTTTGGATCAGGAGAAATAAATCATATTTACAAAGGAAAATCAATAGTTAATCTAAATAAATGTACAAAGCAAATTGGAGATTTCAAACAAGCCTACAATTATTCAGGTGGACTCTTCTATTGGGAATTTAACTAGTATATCAACGCAGTTACTATGATCTTTGGGTCAAATCCTCATAAATGAAAGCTTTTTAAAAAAAATTACGAAATACAAAACAGAATTTGGTGCAACCAAAGACAAACAGAAAATTTATTATTGCACTCTTTCAAAATTTTAAAACCACATAGACTGTAGGGACAAACGACTCAATCCCATTCCAAGGAGAAGGAATGTAATTATTCTTACCTTTTTTTAACTTCTTTCCCTAGTAAAACATACATTGCCAATTACATAATCTAAAAGTGTTTTAAGGTATTTTCTCATCTAAGACAAGTTCTGTATGTTTTTCTAATGCTCTTTATCTTCTACTGTATATATTTATCTTTATTAAATGCATAAATAAATCAGGGATTCATGATTGGAAAGTTCCCATGTGTTGATACAAGAGAAACCCTTCTAATCCTATAATGTTTGAGTTGTTCAAACTTCAGATGCTGCATCAGACAATTTTCTCTTTTCAATTTCTAGATCGAGGTGCATCAGCATCAAAATCCGATTCAATAATTGTTACAACTAAACTTCTCTAATGGTTTCAAAATTGTACTCAATAATGATTTGTGCTTGGTTGTTCTTCATGGAGTAATGAACAAAGGTGTATACAAGATTGATACAAAAAGTACTAATGATTATGATTGTGGAATAGTAATTAACCACTGATTTATGGCCATGCAAATGATGACCATATGACTCTATTGTGCAAAAGGTATCAATTTGTTCAACTACCATGGCTTCTTCAAGGGAACAATAAAAGAGGGGCATAAGAAAACCTATGTTCCACAGCGTTTCTGGGATGGGGATGCTTTTTGGGGAGGGCAGTCTGAGGGCTTTTTCTTGGGGATGGCAATATTTGTGAAATTATATATATATATATATATATATATATATAGAGAGAGAGAGAGAGAGAGAGAGAGAGAGAGAGAGAGAGAGAGAGAACAAACAAGTTAATGAACAGCAGTATAACAGCAGCAATATAATATGACAATGTTAAAATGATGTTGGATGATGTCTCCAAAAGCCTGCATGCCAACCACATTCTAAAATGAAATTGTTTATTCATACTTCTCACACAATACCACACTGTACCAGACCATGGCAAATGCACCTTTAATCTCTTTTGCAACTGAATAATAACCGACTCTAATACCATACCAAGACTTTTGAAGTTTAAGGATTCTTTGTACAATGAAATCAGAATCCAAATTATTGCTGTTAGTATTAACTGTTATATAACTTATATCATCAATTATGAATCTGAATCATGATATATGTATTGCTGTCATGGTTAATTTGATTGCTGTTATAGTCCTCTCATTATATATTTATTGCCGATGTTATAATGTTCTCATGTTATATTGTTATAATGTTGTCATGATATATTTAACAGTCTTCTTTTAATGTCATGAACACTTTTTTTTAAAACATTATTAAAAATTTCTTTTCAAAAAGGGATGCCTGGCCATCTCTGCGATGGTCAAGGGACATCTAAGACATCCCTAGCCACCTTGGGGATGCCTAGGTGTCCACAATGCATTATTTCCATCCCCTATTTCAGGGACGTGTTTCAGGATGTTCCCGAATTTTCTCAGTTGGGAGGACAGCCATGGAACATCCTCTAATGTCCTGCCATCCTCAAAACACCTCAAGGGATGGGGACGGGGGTTTGAGGGGTGGGGATGTGTCCTCGTGTAACACAAAATAAAACACAACTAAACAAACATAACAAAAGTATAATGTTTAAAAGCTTAAAGTCAACAACATACTATTTACTAATGATGACAAGGGGGCAGTAACAAAGTTGTAAGATAAACTTTAGATCTTCAAAAAGGAAATCAACACTTAAGGAAAGCAACAAGTGTGTAGCAAGACCAAATCCCTTGGCACAACACAAACTATACTCAAGCATTGAGATCTTTAGAAACATTGCCATAGGAAAAATCATACATTGAATAAGTGTTGGCATAAAAATCCATGCAAACATTGTGGATAAACAAATCTGTAATGTCCCCTTTTTAGTTGTATGCTTTTCAGTGGCCAATAGCCCATTTCCGGAGTCCCGTTGGCTACTCAGAGGCATTTTTAGGGTTTCCTAAATTTTTGGAGGTTTCTTGTCAGCATTTTAGGGGCTTGCTGCGGGAGTTTTCCAGAAGGGTTTTTGGGTTTTCAGAGAGCTTTGGTGGGCTAGCACATGCATTTTTATCAGTGACTATTTCTAGACTTACTATTTTTAGTAAGTTATGATGGCTACTTAGAATGTGCTCAAATGGTGTTTGGAGTCGCTTACTATTTTTAGCATTATGCTATTTATAGTAAGTATTATTTTTGGCAGTGTGGTTTGGTAGCAGTTCAACACTCAGTTTCTATTTCCGACAATGTGGCAGTGTAGTATTGGCAGAGGCTTCTCTAGGTTTCTTGGAGTTTAGAAGAGGAAAGTTTAATAACTCAAGTTATGTTATTTTCTAATGTTGCTTTTTGGCCCCCATGCCTAGGCTTTATAACTTAAGTTGTTTTAAAAATGTGGGCCTCTCATGTGGACGCCAATATTAGAGGAATATTGCATTTTAAAAGGTTTATTATTGCCAAGACAAGTTGGACGCCTAAGTTGACAAGTCAAAAGGATTTTAAAAGATTATAATATTAACCCAGGAATGTGGCATCCCTTTTTGGAGGGAATTTGGAGTTTGAACTTCTGGGTTTGGAGGTTATTTATATGCCTCTTCCTCCTCATTTGGTTATCCAAATTTATCATAACAAGTGTTGCTGAAATCAATTCAGACTCTTGCTTCGAGGTTGATACACCTCCTAGTTCTTCTTCAATTTCGAGTTTGCAAGATAACTCTTAGTTGAACAGTGGATGCTTCTATGCCTTTGAAACCTTGGGAGCCCCTGGCTAGCAAGGGTGCTTTTATGCTCCAAAGTTAGAATTTTTTTAGAGATTTTCAATCTTCAAATCTCCTCTCGCTCATGCATCATTTCTCGAACATCTTTCACCGTTGAGTGACACGTGCAACATCTGAAACCTTGATTTTGAGACCTGGCAGTTAGCTATCCTCCATTGATGACCCCAGAGCTCATGCTTCATTATCCGAAAAAGCAAAATTGACCCATGATAGAAAAACTGACAATATGATGATTTTGTCAAGAACAGTCTGATCAAGATGCAGAATCAGCCAATCAAAATCAGTTTGGGTTGCATGCATGATGTTCCTATTTTTTAGGGTTTTTCTATTTTAAAAAAATTATCAGCAAAAAAACTAGAAAAGTCTATTTTTTAGAAATTTTCCTAAAATTTAGGGCCGAAAAACTGAGATCTGGGTTTTGTAGAATAGGTCACTCTGAGCAGACTTAGTCATAAGATTTTGAAAATTTTGAGTTTTTGACCCACATGCATGATATGCAAATTTCCATTTTCTTTAATTTCCAACTTCGGACAATCTTGATACTTTGACCATTTTAAACAAAATGCCTTAATGAAGCAAAAAATTTATTTGGGTACAACAAAGCGTATCAAAGCATGATAGATGAGTTTAGAAATGTGATTTCTTTTGACTCTTTCTTGGGTTGTGTTGTAATGTTGAAACCTGAAAAATTGGGTGTGGTTAAGTACATCAGAAGAACAATAAAAGAAAAATCAGAACTTGCCATTGAAGAAGGGCCAGAGAAAGTAGTTCTTATTTGTGGTTTGCAGCCCACAAGTAAGTATGAGGAAGACAAAAATCAGTAAACAAGCATTGATGATGGGACTCTAAGTCATAAAGGAAATGAGGCTATAAGCAAGGAGCACATGACACTTCAAAATGACTGCGAGACTGAAGAAGAGTCACCTATCAAAACTGTGAATGTAGAACACACAAACTTAGAGGAAGATACCGCCATGGAATTTGGCAAACCATCCATGATGGACCAGCTTCAAGGAGTTATGAGTTTGTTGGTTACTCCTCTAGGGGAACCTAGCATTGCTTCATCGCCCTTACCTTGTCTTCGCAAGGAATCAAAATGGTGGCTTGGTTGGCGTTGAATAGGATGTTGATCACACGTATGAGGGCAGTCCGAAAAAACCAGTATGTGGTGAACAAAGAGGTTTGGTTGGGACTGATTTGACATTGCAAGATATGGAGGTGAATGACTATCATGATGCTACTACCAAGGAAATGAAGAGTGATTTATTCACAGAGATATTCGATCATGAAGAGTCCAATGATCACATCTTTCTTGAACAGAGCAATCAGCCTTATAGCACTTAGGACCCGGGTGTGATGGCACCTACATATGATGAGGATCCTACGTGGGATGAGTTTCCCTATGACCCGGATGATATTCAAAACTCAAAACACAATGTAAGTCATGAGATTGCTGCTGAAGAAGATGTCTTAAATGAAGAAGCTTGTATGGCAAAGCTACATAATGATCTCTTTGAGAAGGTTGCAGCCACTAATGAAGAGTTTGGTGCTACTGAAATTTTCAAAACAGCACCTACTAGGGAGCATTTTCATCATACCAGTGATAGTAATCTAGATGTTGAGTGGGACTCTCATATACATGGAGTACATCAATTCAACCTCTTGGGGAATCCAGTTGAGGAGCATGACGAAATGGAGCCTCATGAGGATTTCAAATTAGCATTCAGTAGTGACTCATTGCTTGAGTTGGGGACTTCCTTAACTTTTGATCAAAGTGACAGTGAGGAGGTGATAGATTTAGATCATATGGCTCCTGATAATGAAGACATTCCTGAATCTTGGTTACACGGAGAACTGAGTCACTTGGTTGAACAAAGACCTAGGGGCAGCCATGTAGTCATTGATGTCAAGAAACAAAGTGCTGATTTTGACATGCAGCCTAACAACTCTCCATCCTTGCATGCTCATGAGTGGAAAGATCATTTCTTGGTGTCCGTTGTAAATGAAGTGCAAGCTCTATCCAGATTTGACCGCACACACAGTTTGATTGAAGAACTCTTCTAGAAGGCTCAGATTGAAGAGAGATGGGAAGGAGTTAGGGATGGAGTCACTCTCCCTAATCTGCAACTCATCAAAGACTCTTTGGAGACAATGAAATCAGAGTATTTACACTTGATTAGAGATCGAGATTATGCCTTCGAATATGCAAAGAAGACCATTAGTGCATTCCAAGAAAAAAAGAGAAAGGTTGATGAGCTTACTCTTGAGCTTGAATCAACAAAAGACATGTTAGAAAATACTCAGTTGGGACTAACAGAGGTTGAAGATCAGCTAGCTGATTCCAAACATCTTAGGGAGTAAGAGAATGAACAAAGAGCTAAAGAAATCAAGCAAGTGATTGATGAGCTTGATAGTCTTCAAGAGGAGTTTGACTTAGAGTATTTCCCAAAAAAATCATAAGTTGCAAGTGCAGATTTGGATAATCAAGTTGGATTGGAGCAAGAGAAAAGAAATGATTTTGGAATCCTTGATAATCCTCTCTTTGAAGTGGGTGCAAAGGCAACTGATGATATAACCCCCTCTTTGTGATGGAAGATGAAACATGTGGTGAAGTGTCCAAGCATAAGACCGAGTACGGTTACCAGCTTATTGACAATTTGATATCAGACCATGAGGACGTGTCACACTTTGTGATTGGTAAACTTCCAAGGTTGCTTGATAGTGAATGCATAAGTGGGTTTGAGGATGAAGTCTCCACATGGGGAGTGTTGAATCAAGGTGACTTCAACATCTTTGACATCAAGGTGTTGACCAAACATAGTTTGGTAGCTGCTGAAGGTTTCAGTACAACAGCAAGGAAAGGAGATTTCAGACTCGTTATCTATGAAGCTTGGGAGAAAGAAGGACCAAAATAGGATGTCTACATGTTTGACAATCCATCCCTTGGGGTGAGTGATGTTTTAGCTTATACCAATTCCTGTTGGGAATTGGGATTGAAGACAACAATTGCTCCATGCTCCATAGTTGTTGATGCTTTCATGGATGGATTGCAAAGCATTACCAAAAGTCACAAACTTCCATGATGAGCAAGGTGTTATCAAGGACATTTGGAGTTGTGATGTACATCTTTCCAAGTATGTTGAGAGACATTTTTGGTTGGGTATCCATGCTTGGGGTCCTCAATATGGATTGACAGAGCTTATTGGGTATGATAAGAAGGATCCTTGGAGGGATAAGGATCAAAATTTCAGAATTTATGGTTTTGTTCCCTTCCTTACCAACCATTTGGTGGTTCCATTTGTTCATCAACAAATGGATTGAAGAGAAATTTTAAGGGATGCAGAAATGAACGAATGGTTACTCTCGGGAGTGTTCCTTGGCATATGAGTCAGATTTTGAGTCTTGAGCTTGATGTTTGGTTGCAGACCATCCACCTTACATTTGGAGTTACTCTCATTTAGGAGAGTTGGCACATTATTTCTTGCCAAGAAGGTAAAAGGTTTCAATTGGAGATTGCTTTAAAGTGCTTCCCAGTCACTTTGGAGGTGTTAGTAGGCAACACTATGCCCATCTCACATGCTAATGCTTGGGAATTTCATTGGCATTGTTGTTATCACTTGAGTAGAGCACTAAACTTTGATTGTACCTTGTTGATTCCAGCTTTGAACAATAGTGACTATTGGATACTTCAAACCTTCCAAACTCAGAAAGTTCAACTTATGAGGGTTTGTGATGCAAGCCTTGGTAGTTCCCTCTCGGTGTTGGTTCAAGACAGTGAACTACTACTTGCTTGGTTTCACTATTCAGAGACTCTCGGAGTTGGAGCAGCCAGAGTTTCCAAGATTCTTCATGGTTGTGTGTGGAGTTATGATGATATGTTTGTTGAACTCTTGCAAAGGATGGCTTTCCTTTTAGCAAGAAGATTTGGGGAAGCCACATTTGCAATCATGGCTCTGCTTGACACCACGAGGAGATATGCTGAGGAGTACGATTATGAGTTGAGCAGACTTTCCTTCCTATTGCCTAGGATCGTGTTAGGCAGTGGCATTACAAATATGGACTTCTCAAAGATGTTTGGGCAGGAGATGTTGATTGGTGTAGATTTCAGGCCTCCCAGGTATTTCAGATTGACTCTTACAAATAATGTCATTTCAGGGTTACAAGAGAGGATAGTGCAAATTGGGCACAATGGTTCCACAGTTGTGATCAGAGTGGTGCAGCATCGGCATGGTGGGTCCTTCTTGAGATGGACGTGGGACCTTGGGATCCTACTTGGTTTTATGTGGATCAGTCTAATGTTTCTGGAGTTGTGGTGGCATTGCTTGAGGACAAGCAATCTTTGGGAAGGGAGGACTCTAATGTTCCCTTTTTAGCCCTATGCTTTTTCAGTGGCCGTTAGCCCATTTCCGGAGTCCCGTGGGCTACTTGGAAGTTTTTTGTTATGTTTTCAGGGGCTTGTTGCAGGAGTTTGCCAAAAGGGTTTCTGGGTCTTTTTGGGTTTTCAGAGAGCTTTGGTGGGCTATTACATGCATTTTCATCAATGACTATTCCTGGACTTACTATTTTTAGTAAGTTACGACAACTACCCAAAATGTGCTCAAATGGTGTTTGGAATCACTTACTATTTGTAGTAGACTAGCAGTATGCTATTTTTAGTAAGTGTTATTTCTGGTAGTCTAGTTTGGTAGCAATTCAACACTCAGTTTCTATTTCCAACAATGTGGCAGTGCAATATTGGCAAAGGCTTCTCCAGCTTTCTTGGAGTTTAAAAAAGGAAAGTTTAATAACTCAAGTTATGTTATTTTTTAATGTCGCTTTTTGGCCCCCACACCTAGGCTTTATAACTTAAGTTGTTTTAAAAATGTGGGTCTCTCATGTGGATGCCAATATTGGAGGATTATTGCATTTTAAAAGGTTTATTATTACCAAGACAAGTTGGATGCCTAAGTTGACAAGTCAAAAGGATTTTAAAAGATTATAATATTAATCCAGGAGTGTGGCATCCCTTTTTGGAGGGAATTTGGAGTTTGAACTTCTAGCTTTGGAGGTTATTTATATGCCTCTCTTAATCCTCATTTGGTTATCCAATTTTATCATAATGAAGTGTTGGTGAAATCATTTCAGACTCTTGTTTCGAGGCTGATACACCTCCTAGTTCTTCTTCAATTTCGAGTTTGCAAGATAGCTCCTAGCTGAACAGTGGATGCTTCTTCATTCAAAGGTTGCAGATTGAGCTTCATTGGTGATGACTTCTTTCATGTTTTTTGATCTCGTGGGTTTTGATGTTTTCTGACATTTTGGTGTGGTGTGAGTTAGTTTTCAGTTTGATGATCATTTTGGAGTGTTTCTATCAGTTTTCTAGTTGTTGGTTTGTGAAGTGCTAAAGCACATTTATGTTCACACTATCCTGAGGAGTTGATATTATTTTGTGGGCATTGGCTTTTTATTTTCCTCACTTCCGGATGCCCCTTTCCCTGGAGTTTCATGATTTTTGGCGAAGTGATTATTTTTTCCTATCTAGTCACCCTTGTTGGGAGGTCGTACAGTTTTCCAGTGGTGCCTTGGGATTCATGCCAGAGTTGGGTTGCCAGTTTCAAGGATTTTCACAGTTGGAGGTTGGACGCCTAGTCTTGCCTCATCCATTGCAATAGATTTGGGGTCTTTCCGAGGTGTTTGGAGGAAGTTATGATGTATTCTTGATGGCTGATTGATTTTTCTTATTTGCCGCCCTGTCATATCAGACTGTTGTTGCAGCATATCAGACCTAGTATTTTCATTGTATTCTCAATTATGTTGTATTACACTCCTGTTGGATAAGTGGATGAGTACTGATATAGTAGTACTAATCAGCTTTCATCCTTCAGTTATTTTGTATTACACTCTCGTTGGATAAGTGGTTGGATTTGCTTTACTTTCTTGTTGCCCGCTGAAAAGTGCAAGTGGCTGGCTATGCTGCCAAGTTCTTTACTTTACTTTACTTTCCTATAGCCCCCTGAAAAGTGGAAGTGGTTGGCTTTGCTGCCAAGTATTTTAGATTTCTCTATTGGCTGGCTCGCCACCAATAGCTCATTGTACTTCTAGCTTTGACATTGTATTCAGATCCCCTTAATCCGTATGCTCTCACCTTGCCCACTTTGGGATTTGGGTGATTAGAAAGTGAAGGGTTGCTTCCAGTTTTCTTATCTTTACATTGGGCTAATACTAACGAGTGAAGTTTGTGTGAATTTTTTTTGGAAAAAATAAGGGTGGGTTTTTACAAAATCATACATCTAATTGTTTCCAGTATAGGTACAAGCATAAGAATTGTTGCAAGTCTAACCATGATAAATATGGGTTCTTAAATGTAAATGGGTTCCCAATCAACCATGCATAGTCAATAAAGATCTCAAAAATGCCATCATCAAAATATATCCAACTAACATTGGAAACAACTTAAACAATATTGTTGAAGCACATGCTTTGTTAGAACAAATATAGCTACTCGAGACTTTCAAACTACAAACCTAATGGTGAAATGGAACTCAAAATTACAAATTTCAAAACTAGATACATGCAACTAACATTAGCAACAACTCAAACCAAATCGTTGAAGCACATGCCTTGTTAGAACAAATATAGTGACTCGAGACCTTCAAACTACAAACCTAATGGTGAAATCGAACTCAAAATTACAAATTTCAAACTAGATATATGCAACTAACATTGGCAACAACTCAAACCATACTGTTGAAGCACATGCCTTGTTAGAACAAATATAGCGACTTGAGACCTTCAAACTACAAAACTAATGGTGAAATGTAACTCAAAATTACAAATTTCAAAACTTAGTAACAATATTGCTTACAAAAATGTAAAAATGTAAACTAAAAACATTAAAAATCATCATTGGTAATGAAGGAAAAGGTAACAAAAGCCTAAACTTGACACATATTGTTGATATGTGTTTTATATTTTTGCATGCTATACACATCTTATAGACTATACACCTCACCATAATTAGTGGGGCCCAAGGAAGCACATTGGGAAGAGGTTATAAGAGGCTTTAGGCCCACATGCTAAAATTTGGAGGTTTTTTTGGCCCATTGTATTGTAATACATGTTAGCATTTTAATTTGCATCTTTTAGTGCAACATAAAATAGAACATATGTGTAGTAAAAGATTTCTTGAAATTAGAAGGGAAAGCTCTATGTAAAATAAAAATTAAACTACCACGAATAATATATATACTTGCAATTTACAATGTTTTTCAAGGGATTTCACATTCAAGTTGAATAAACTTTAAATGTGTATTTTTTTTTGTTTTCATAGTGTAAAAGGCTGAGATGCTCTTTCAACACAAGGCATAGGATTTTTTTATTGAAACTAAATCTTATAACTAAATGTTTGAGTTGCTCAAATAAGAGCAGGGATTGAACAAAGAAAATACACATAAGGATTAAATGACACCAAACATTAGAAGCTAAATACAACCATTGCACTCAAAAACTAACCTTACAATTACTTCAATAAAAAAAATTCAGTAATTGCCAAGTGATATTTAGCTCATAAAATGAAATATGTCGGCCAATTTTTTCATTTTGTTACACAGCTAAATTCACCCATTAGCATTAGTGTAAACATAAACCAGCTGAATGTAACCCTCTCCTCTAATCAACCCAGGTCCCAATGCGGGCAAGGTTGAGAGCATACATGAAAGGGGATCGTTAGCAAACAAGAACTTGCTGAAAGTAACTGAAAGAAAAGCAATCACTCAACCACTTGTTCAGCGGGAGGACTGGAATTGAGAGTACAGTACTGAAATAAAGTGCAACTCGACCACTTATTCAGCGGGAGCATTTTGATGGCTTAGCCGATCAACAAATGATGAAATGCATTACAATAAGGGTAAATAGGCGGCAAGCCAGCCTCTTCCACTTGTTCAACGGGAATGCAGTGATTAATTTAAACTATAGACTGAAGGAGTACCAGTCCCTTCCACAATCGTGGGAAATAGCCAAAGCTAAGAATACTGGCAGTACTACTACTCAGCTTACAATTTGATAGAACTTCATGCCATCCGGATAAGTACAAATTGCTGTAATAAAATAGGAAGACTCGCCTATACCTATCTGGACCTCACAAACAGCAAACCCAACTCTTAAACCCCATTATGCAAATCTGGTTATGTCAGACCTGCACTGAAATTGCAGAATCAGCAACATAAAAATTCATTCATCTAATGATAACTCACTCAATTTTCATCCAAATCCCATGAAACCAAGTGCAAACATGTTTAATGTTAAAGGCGCCCAAGATAGAGCCAAGAGACCAACCAAAACACAACACATTTAATTTGCACGCATCCCAATGCTCTCCCAAATGGTATGGCCCTCAAGAAAGGGTGATTTTTCCATAATAAAATAGAGACTCAATAATAAAATCTGCAATTTGGTGGAAGGGGTCGCCTCAACCAACCAAGCATAAACCTCAAACACCCATAAGCAAATAAAAATCACTCAACTATTTATGATTGAAAAACCAGTTCAGCCACAGCTAAAACAACAACTGTGAAATAGACTGAAAATACAAAACTCTAACTCAGAATGCAAAATAAATCTATAAAAACAAACTCTTAACTAGTTGCTATATTTCAAGCAAGAAGCTAAGCCAGCTAGGAGGTATGCGTCCCTCGAAGCAAGTCCAATACCATTTCGGTAGCATAACTTTGCATAAAATTCAAGATGAAAAACATGAAGATGAGCACTCCCTTATATAACTTTTGAAGAGCATCCTAGAAGCTTCCAGAAGGTGCGCCAAAACTTAGGAGTCAACCAATTTCAAATTTCATGTTGACTTACCCTTCCTCAAGTTGGCGTCCCTTTTCACTCAGTGAAAAATCTCATAGAAATTAAAATTACTTTTCTCTTCTCAAGTTGGCATCCCTTTTCCTCTTTGATAAATCATTAAAATTTCACATAATTCCTTGATGGGGCGCCCACCCTTAAATTCCCCCTTTTAAAACAACTTAAGTTATGAAGCTAGACCAAGGGGTTATAATTAAAATACAACATTATTTTAATTAAAATAACTTATCTCTCCAAGAACTGCACCCAGGCGCTGATTCTGACGTAACCAACTGAATCATCTGAAGAGGGAAGCCAAATGCACTGAAGCAAACAGGACCACTGCCAGAAATAGAACTTACTAAAAATAGTAAATCCATGAATTTGCTCGGATCATCATGTAAGTCATATCAACGTGAAGCTCTCTGAAAACCCAGAAAAGAGCTGCCAGCCAAACACCAAGATTCCAGAAGCACACTCCAACAAGAGCTGAAACATCCTCCTAGAATATAGGGAACCCTAATTTTTGCTTCCGAGTAGTCTACGGGTCACCAAGATAGACTAACGGCCAACTGCCAGGTCACTGCTGAGAAGGGGACATTACATAAAAGGTATGTTAACACATAAGATAGAACATTTCAATGACAATTTAGAAGCAAAGCCGGCATACTAAATCCCATTGCTTGAATAATGAATTTTGGATTGACAATAGCATTAAATACCAATTTTAGAGATATGCAAGCATAAGAATTACCACTTTCCATCCAAGTGCAAATGGCACATATTTATACTATTTACAAAGTTGCTGCATGAAAATAAATTAACTGTATTTCAACTCTAGCTACAATTGCATGCTTGATGTGCACACTTTATTACATATTATCTCGTCTACTAATACTAATATTACAACATGTGACTTAGTTCACTTGGCGATTGAAATATTGCAATTGTCTCTCAAAAGCTCAAGTCTTTTGCATGATGAGATCGATAACCTATCAATAATTGATTCCAAGTTATAAATAGAGGGCACCTAAATTAATGGAAAACTATTAGTAAGCTTTGGGTAAAAATAGTAAACTTAGAAATATGCTCTTCTCTCCAAAAAATGGTGGTGAGCTATTTTTAGCATTGGCTAAAAATAAACTTTTGAGAAGGCATCTCTAGATGACTAGTGGAGCTTTCATGGCGAATACTCTATTTCGGTAAATTTAATAAACCATTTGAAACACCCTAAAACTCTTGACAATTTATCAATCTTGGTGACTTGAATTTGAAACCCTCTTACAATCAAATGAACAAACTCCCTCTTGAATCTAAACATCCTCTCATTAAAATCCATAACTTAGAATATTTGACTTTGATTTTGTTATACATACCTGAAAAACTCACTGAGTACATGGTGACTTGCTGAGTGCTCGTGGGTTTTTTTCAAAATGATTACTCAAAGTCAAAGGAGCTGATTTTTTGACAAGTTATGGCAGCAAAACTTAGCGAGTTTGTGTGTGCAACTCGCTAGGCATGGAACAAAAAACATAACATTGCAAAAAATGTGCCAAAAATGCGACATAAACACTAAAAAACATGGACTTTTTGGAACTTGAGTTTTTTTGTACGAATTAAGAGTGAAAATACATAAAAATGGCATGCACCATGAAATTTTGTGTGGTTTCAAAGGTATTCATTTGAGCTAGGTGACAAGAGCTATAACCCTCAACATGCCCTATATTGTGATAGGGAACATGCCAGGGGCATTGTCCTTTGACCCCATTGGAGGCACTAGGCCCCTAAACCCCCACCAAAAATTTAAGTATTTTTTTAGTTGTTTAGTGTTTGCCAAGTACTTGCCAAGTTTTTGTTGGGTTGAAAATATTTGGTTTGTGAAATCTGAGTCAAGTACAAGTTTGCAAACTATGATACATACCCTTTGACTGAAAACCATAACTTTATGCGCTCTGAAACTTAATACTCTTTCTTTTATCTTCAGATTATTAATACAGACAAGAAGGATATCCTAAAACTTGTTGTGAGTTGTTTTGATAAGAGTACTTTGTGTGATTCCATGATCAAAAATAAAATTTATTTTTGTCAACTCTGCAAAAATCAAAACAACTACATTGTCTCTGCCTAAATCAACCAAGGTGAATTTGCTTGTGTTTGAATGAAGAATAAATTGTACACCACCTTGCCTTAAAACTCTGCTTTTATTACTCTAAGTTGACTGTATGTAAAAGAGATGCCTCCCTTATGCCAGTTGATAACTTAGAACTGGATAAATTTTTTTAGCTGATTGCCACATCATGAGCTAACTAGGTGATCATTTGTCCTATATATCTTATCAGAAGACTTTGTCTATTTCCTTGCTAGCTTGAGGTGTGTCGCCAGTCTCCCATTTTGACTGAAAAGAATTATTTTAAATGACAAAATTTTGTAAAAGATGCGCATAGTATGAATTTGGACTCAGGCACACACTGTAGTTTATTTTAAAATGTCAAAACCTTATTAAATGTGTGTTACATAAAAAGAAACTTAGGTGCACATCTTTGAATTTTGGCTGTAGTTTCTAAAAATAACAAAATTTCACTTATTGTCCTTTTCTCCTTTCTGCTTGGCTGCAGTTTTTTGCTGCAAACTTTAAAGGAATGAATCCTTTATAAAGAGGCTTTATCATTTTCTTTATTTAAATTTATTATTTTTAATATTACATATCATCAATAATAATTAATATTATGAACAATAATTTTTATTTTTAAAAATAATATTAATTATTAATAATTAGTAATAATCCTTTTTCTTTAATTATTTAATTTTTAATAATAATAATTTTAATTAAAATATCAATTCATAATTAATAATTACGTTTAATCAAAAACGTTGATTATGACAATTTGATTTTCTCAACGATTTATGATTTGACAGCAAACAACTAGTTCTACAAATTCAATGACTAATAAGCAAACAACTGATTTTTTTATGATAAAAGAGTATCACATAACATAATCAAGTTTTGGATTGACTACAACAATACCACTTAGTGGTTCCTAAAGTTGTGTGTCCATAAGTACTCACACATAGACAAGACTTAAGCACAAGTGAGAAATATCTTATAGTATAGTGAATGGTTAAATTAATATAGTGAGTTGTTTTTGCTAGGTCTTTTCTAATAGGGCTTCCCATGGGAAAATCTCCTTTTTACACTGTGAGTGTGCCATTTCTTTTTCTGATTTGAAGATTTTGTTAAAATTGCCTTTCTTTGCATAGGTTTATTGCTATTACTTCTCTTCATTTGGTATGGAGCTACAGTTTAACTAGTTCTTTTAGAGAACAAGGTCATTATGTGATAAACCTTTTCTTGAGTGTGAGTTCTATGTAGGTGAATCTAATGTACAAAAGAAATTGGCAACCACTTCAAGCATGGAGACAGAGAAATTTAATGGACAAAATTTTGTGTCATGGAAGCTTGAGCTAGAAGATCTTGCTAATAGAGATTAACAAGTTGTTATGTTAGGAAAGAATCCCTCAAGTATGATAGAAAAATATTGGACAAAGATTGATTGAAAGACAAAAAATTCAATCTAGTTTTACCTTTCAAATCCATTGCCATTTGAATGTCTTAGGAGATTCCAAATCTAAGGATCTATGTGATAAGATAGGATCTTTGTATTGGACAATCCATAGTAATCAATTTTTTCTTTATATAAGTTGTGTTCTCTTAGAATGAATGATGGTGTAGTGTCACTTGTTGCATATTTTGAGTTTCATAATTTTTTTTGAGTTTGGTGATTGATTTTCTTTTTATTACTAACATGAGAATTTTAGCTTGGCTCAAGCTAGGTGAGGCCACAAACAGGGGACCTCATCCACAGAATGAATGCATTGCATTGACATGAATAGTCCAAACTTGCAAACTCGGTAGCCCAACATGGGCACAAAGCTCGCAAGCACACCAATCCAATGAAGGTTTGCAGCACGAAGACATGGGCATGGACACCAACTTCAATGCTAAGATTTAAGCATGCAAGCACACTGAACTAGTGAGGGCACAATACCTGCAACCACAATGGCCCAACAAAGGTTTGAACCTTGGTGGATACAAGAACAATGCTATGATTTTAACCATCACACTATGACATGAATGACAGTTTTGTGATTGATTTAAAACCTATGCTAAACTATGAAATCGAAAACTCTACACTATATTGTTTCAGAATACAATGTAAAGAGCTAAATCCAACTGATTATGTCCATTGTATTTTAACGATTTTTATCTTTTTTTGTGTTTTTCAAATTTTATACAATTTTTATATTTTGAGATTGTAGAAAGACTCTGTAAATAATAAACAAAATCAAATTCTAAATTAAGAAATTGGAAAATCAATACTTTAGATTACTAAACTCATAAACCTTTGTAAATTCTGATAGCCGGCAACCAATAAAATCTACAATAATAGAAATATTTTACCTGGTCCTAGGTCACAGCCTCAAGGCTGATGCAATATGCAAATACCTTATGATAATAATTGGGTCACATACAATAATAAGCTTAGTGCAAAACAAAAATTGAAATAATCTAGTTCGCCCACTTTAGATTGCAATACCCTGTAATAAATGCGTTGAATTAATTAATTAATAAAATAGGAATAAAGTTGACAACAGATGGCTATTAATAAAAGGCAACGGCTAGGTAAATCTAGCACTAACTATCTAATATGTAAGGTGCTGCTTTAGATTATTAACCTTTGAATTATCAAATATTTGTTGAGGAATGATGATACCAAACCAATTGCTTCATACCAAAAACTGAGATACATATAAAATTAAATGCTAATAACAGTAGTGAGATAAATTATAAATACAATTATTGAGCCATTTGATAACCGTAGGACAATCAATGATGATCAAATGAAATAGATTGCACTAGGAAATTAGCAGATAAAAATGGATTTGCCATTCGCTGTTGTCCTTGGCTCATCATGCTAATAATGGCATTGTACTGTATATCATCCTTCTCATCATCTATCAAAACCCTCTTGCCTCTTTTCCAAATCTTTTTCCTATTTCTTCTATCTTCGGATCTCTTACTTTCCTTCTCTAATAAACTGTGAATTCTTTATCATTGGGCTATATAGAAACTTGTTAGATTTAACACTATAAGTTGGTAAGATCTAGGCTATGTTACCACTGTAATGTCCCCAAATAGAATTTTTATGGGATAATATTCTTTTCGTATTTTTGTATTTTTGAAGCAAAATGCAAACTGAAACAACAAACCATAAATGGAAATTAAACGTTGACCACAACTTATCAAACTCTCAAAATGCTGTTATGCAACTTCACATACATCATAAATGGTAAATCTAAATTGTAAAAGCCAATTTCACTTGATAATTGACTGTTGATTTATGATTGATTATTTATGATAGCAAATATGAAACCCTAGGATGCCAAAATACTCAGATCTAAATTGGAACAGTAATAGGAAACCTCTAAAAAACTGATTTTATTCAATTACAGCTGCTAGGATCAATTACAATTGCTAGTAATGATGCTAGAAACATAAATCCGAATTACAAATAATAATGATGCGCTCACAAGATTCCGTACAATTGTACGGATAGCTGATCCAACTGAAATGATGCAAATCAGATCTCCAAACCCTCTGAAATCATTGATAAATGGCACTAATCTGACTTTAAACCTTCAAAATTGATGTCTCAAGATGCTTATGGCACTGCAGTAAGATGGCATGGCAAAGGTTAAGTGTACAACAGCTGCAAAGTTAAAAACCCTAGAATTTATGATGTTTGGTAGCCAAAAAGATGCTGGTAGGTATGTTGAAGTGGATTGAAACATGCTGGTAGGCATTGGAAAATTGATGGAAACTCTCCGACATAGCGTTCAGCATAAACCTTGAAAAATCGGCAATTAGATTGACAAATAATTCTAAATATCAACATTCTATCTCACGAACATTGCATTTGTTTGCAAATCTAAGAGTCCCACTACTGAAATCTTGAATGAAACCACTAAAGTCAGCACATGCAATCCCCAGATGGAATTGCCACTGATGGAGATAAGGGTTTTCATCCCCAACTCCAAGAGTAGAAATCCAAAAGGGTTTTTGTCCTCCGAGATCTCCAAAATGCCAACGGTTTATGTTCTTGATTGAGAAATTGAACACAATGCTCGAATTCTTGAAAAGGTTGATTTGGAAAATGATGACAAAATATAATGCTCAAATGAATCCAAGTGCCTCCCTTATGTAAAACTCAAAATAGGTCGATGGGTCCAATTTCCTTAAGTATTTAGAAATACTTTTTATTTAAGTATTTAAAAATATATTTTATTTTAATATTCATATTTAAAAAAATATGTATTTTAATAATAATATTATCAAGTTGCCCCTTAATTTAGAAATTATCAGGCCCAACTAAAATTATATTATAAAGCATTTCACTTGATTTACCGTTTGGCCTATGGAAAATGGGAATAAGCTAGAGGTCTTTTCAGTATCTCTAAATTCAAATAGGAGAATGACAACGTCACTTTGAAAGATGCAAATTAAAACACTAACAACATTAAGCTTGAAAGCCTCAAAAAGTTGCATAAAAGAAGATTGTTGAGGCTAACATTCTTCATTAATACAAATAGAGAACTGTTAGCATATCTTTAAATGCATAGAATTTGATTCTCCATGCCTACCTATTAGGTTTGGCATGACTTAATTTTAATGTTTTATTGTAATTTTTTTAATAAAAAAGTACTAGATTTGTATTTTTTAAGAAATACTTATTGCAATTAAATGACCTTTTTCCTCCTACCAAGACATGGACATCTCATCCTATTGCTCAAGGATTTATTTCAAAACTATTGTTTGTACATCATGCGTGCAAGGTAGCTCTCCTCTCCTTTAATGTCCAAGGAAAAGTGATTAAAAGAACAACATACATCATTTTTCTAGTAGAGATTATTATAGAACATACTTTAAATTGATATGCAATGAGCAAGCAAAGTTGTCTGAACTGCGTGCTTTTAAAAGTTTTCTCATTGTAGTTCCAGATTTATCCTTTCTGTTGTTTTTGACAAATGGGTGAGAATGGTGATGCCCCAACTTAGTTGATTTTAAACCAAGTATCTAAATGCATTTGATGCCATAGAACAAAAATGACCATATAAAAGAAAAAAGATTTTATAACGGTCGCAGCACTTCACATAGTTAAATTACCTGCATAAAACCACATAAACGGATAACAGTATAATTTAAGCCTGATTCTTGAAGATATTTCTCAGTGCACCGCTTTATCTCCATCAACGGTACCTCTGGATGTTTATCACAATTATGTATTGAAAAGAAGACAAACTTTTGTATTCCCATTGCCTTGGCACATTGAATTAGGGCAACTTTTCCTTCCCAGTCTACCTGCACAAGTAGAAACAAGTGTGAAGGTCTGAGTAGCAGCCCCTCAACATAAACAGTCCAGTTCACAATCCAAGACTCACTCTATGTTCTCCAATGAAATTAAAATGCAAATAACAAATGACCTTCTAGACCATAAGCAATTACATGTGCTTAAATAAATTTCTGAGAAAAGTGAATGGTTTGAACATGATAGGTAACTAATACTGAAATTAGAAAGAGTTATGATGAAAGGAAATAATGATATACAGATAAAATTGACATTTTGGAACCACAAATATGTAAGAGATCAGGTGTGTTACCAGCATTTAAGAAAACTATTTTCTGAGAGTTATACCAGAAAGGAAGAAGCTTTATTGTTCCTTAAGTTAACAGTGAGATCTAAAGTTAAAATCCAATATTACTCAAAATTAGAAACACTGAGTTACTGAACAAATGGTTTGTTTTTCGTTCTTACTCCTTTTTCTCATGTTTGCCATTTTTCACAATGTGAAGACCCTAGTCATTTCATTTAGAAAAAGTTCCAAACATTTAGAATATGAATATGAATATAATAGCTTACAGTCACACATTCATAACACCCAATTATGCATGTTATATAAATAGTGTTAGAATCGTTAATATTTCTGGAATTCAGGTTAAATTTGAACTGGATAATGTCGAGTGGTCAAATATAGAAGGGAGCATTATGTTGGATTGTGTAATGTCCCCTTTTTTCGAGATTTGTATATTTGCAATGGTTAGCCTACTATCTGGTTCCCGTAGGCTCACGAGACGTTTAGGGGACCCTTTGAGGGGATTCAGGGGACTGTCCCCTTTTTTCGAGATCTGTATATTTGCAATGGTTAGCCTACTATCTGGTTCCCGTAGGCTCACGAGATGTTTAGGGGACCCTTTGAGGGGATTCGGGGTCTTCAACAAGCTTGCTTATTCATTCATGCATAATCAGCTCAGTGATCCCATTGGCTGGTAGGCCTTTCGAAGGCAATTCAGGTTATATCATTTATACTTGCTATTTATAGCAAATTATATGTCATGCCCCCGAAATAATAACAAAAGATTGAAATAAAAATAAATAAATAAAAATATATGTATGTTGTTTAGTGACAAATTTATTATAATATGATGATTATAAATATAATCACCATTTAACCATTATTCTCATCATAGAATAACGTATATTATAATCCATATCATAAATATGATATAATACAAATATAAAATCATAAATATAATAACTAAATAAACATACATAAAATATAAAATATAATAAATAAATAACAAATAAAATAAGCAAATATAAAAGATACCAATTCCTAAAGCAGCCTCTTAAAAAACAGCGAACCATTCACAAGAATACAATTTTAATACAAATTAATATTATTAAGTTATAAATATCATAGTAATAAAGCTAATGTTCACAAGAAACTAGGCATTGATTCATAAGGTGACTAGGCCTTAGTAAATAAATAAATAAATCTAAAAAGGGCAAGCATCGATTAGAAGGCATGCTAACTATGTCTTTAAACACAGCAGCAATCACCATATTATAAGCAATGATTAATGAATAGCCACCAAACCAAATAGTGCGTTAGAGGCCAAAGGGCATACCCCTTGGCAAATGAAAGGTTGGGACTGTTGGTAAACCAAGTATAAAAGAGAAGACAGATCCAAAACAAAAGGCATCGAAGAGGGAAGGAAAGAATCTAGAAAAGAAAAGAGAATGGGAAAAATAAATAGATCTGAAATATATTTGAGGAAAAGGAGATATACAAGCAGAAACATGAATAGAAGATGAGGACAGAAAATAAAGTAAATATTTCTGAGTATAGCAGCAAATATTTTTATATATTATTATCACAGAAATAAGTACAAATATATATATATATATGAATAAGTAAATATATTATATATATATATATATATATATATATATAGGGAAAAAATGTATATGTAAAGGTAATTAGATTAACTAATCATAGATATAGATATATATGTATAGGGACATATAGATAATATGAATATACAATAATGATACTTGCAACCATTATTAAGTCGTATAAGTAATGATGACTCTTTAACATAGACATAAGTAGATTATGTATTTTTATGAATTGTCCTCATCCTATGATCAATCTAGTATAAGGTTGAAGGAGGCAAGTAAGGAATCAAAAAGCGTGGAGAGATACAGCAACTCAAAGTGATGTATTCACTTAGCAATAATATTTAGCATATTTTGAATATAAGAAATAGATATGACTAATTTGATTATTGGTGTAATGCTTTTTGTAGTATTATGATGATAATGATGTTGATATTGACTTAAGAGAATCAATAATAAATGCAAATGTATTTGATTGTTTAGAAGATTGTCTTCTCCGTGCTTGTACTCTATTAGGGAGGGAGAACCATGGGTGAGTGGTGCCTAAAAACCCCACTTAAGGATTCTGCTATGGCCATGGAGGGGTGGGGGTCCCACTTAAGGATTCCGCTACGGCCATGGAGGGGTGGTAGGCCTTGAGGCCACTATGGACCTTATGGTTCCTTTCTCCTAATAGGGCAAGTGTCTTCCGAGGTGTTGTCGTGAGTGGAGAATGAAGGTACTAAGTCGTTGGGAAAGGAGGATTGTGGTAGACAACCTCCCGTACCTAACATGAGGGCTTCAGGACGGATCCACCCATGACACTCCTCTTGCTTGTTAAATTGCATTTATGATTATGCTTATATTTTGGATATCTAGATATTAATGCTAACAGATAAATGTGTATGTGAAAATGTTGTTGATATGGTGAATGCAAATTTCAAACCAAGATTACTTCATTAAAAAGAACATTCATTTGGAAAGAAGAAACCCTAAACCTAATTAACAAGTGAATTCTAGGGCACACCGGGTAAGGGACTGTTACATCCCGAATTATGAGGTTACTATTTACTAGTGATATAAAAAGTAGAAATGAATGTAATGTGAACTCTGGAGATGTTTGCACCTTGTTATCAATATGTATGTTAGCTCATTTGACGTTTCATTTGATGTTATTTCAATTGATGTATTTCAGGATATACTGCATATATGTAATATCAGGATACTGAATCTTGCTTTAAACTTGATATGTTTAAGTATTGCAAATGTTATGAACAAGTAACTGCCGTGGTTTTGTGGCAATGGATGCAGGATCAGGAACTATTCCTCCAGACGGAGGGGAGACATCAATCAGGAGAGGGGCTTGGTCGAGTAACCGGTAAAGTTGATCATATGAGCATACACACACTTCACTGAGGGTTTTGGGAACTGAGTCAGATAGAGTTGTCATGATAAGTCATCCTTAGGCTTAGGAGTTTCTGATTACTTCTTTATGCTTTATGAGTGGTGTTACTTGATTGACTGACTTACTGTTCTGTGAACCTTGAATGTGGAATGTGAACTGATAAGTTATATTGATGCCTGGAATTTACAGTTAAATGTATATATACATGTTTGTGCAATTACGTATATTAAAGGTACTCTGACTGGCCTATAATACACGCGATTGGATAATGGAATATAAACATGTATAGATATGTTTAAGTGTAAATGTGGATATATTTATAAATATATTTAATATAGACATTATTATAGTTTTATCGATAATGAAATATATTGGTATATCTATATTAATATTTGGATATTATATAGATATATTCATATATTTTAATAAAGGTGAAATAAAAACTATAATAGTTTATATTAAATATAATGCTAAATGTATTTATAACATTTTAATATATATATTAAAATGACTTTGCCTTGGAAATATTTGAAATGGACTTATATAGTTATTTGGTAATTATAATACATTTATCATTTGGAATAAAAGAATTTTGAAATTTACAAACCTTTGGAAAATACGTGGGAAGTATTATTGGGGAAAGGCATTTCGAAATTCATAAGACCATTGAGAAATAAACATGGAAAATATTATAGGAAATTTATATGTTTGAAACTATAGACTTTAATAGATTTAAAGTGAAAATGTTTGAAAAACTAAAAATTGCGGATTTCTTCACGGGAAGAAATCGTGTGACTGTGGAAGCTGAGAAAAATGGAAAATGCTGCAAGGAAAATCTCGTGCCCAGCTCAAACATCTTGGACCTGGTCGCGGATGCTGAAACGCCACCATTCTGGGACGCGTGGGCAGAAGGAGGCCAAAGGTGCTGCGTGTGTAACCCTTGACGTTTTCGATTGTGAACTAAAAATGCCACTGTTCATTCATTCTGCCATTTTTGAGGGTATTTTTGATGATTACGCCTGTACGTGGCTGCTTCACAAATTTACCATGTGAGAGTTGAAGCATTCTTCGAAAATGAGGTTGATTCATCACTTAATTTTGCTGAGTAACTAGTTATTTGTTTGCCACTGCACATTTTGACAATGTCAATAGGAGAGGTGTCGAATTCTCATGCCTACAATGTAGTAAACATGAGAATTCAAAACCTATATAAGAAGTTGCTCCCATTGTTATTTTTACACCACTTTCCTCTGCATTTGCAATTACGAATTTCCTTGCTGTTGCATTTTTCTGTGAGTTGCAATCCCTCTTTGTTGTTGAAGTGTTGTGAGAGCCTTATTTCACCATCATTGCTGTTTGCATTTTCTGTGAGTTGCAAACCATCATAGCTGTTAGAGTTGTGAGAGCCATATACAATTTTGTTGAGAGCCATATATCATTTTGCTGTGACTGTATTGCTGAGAGCAAAATTCCCTCTTTACTGTACTGCATTTACCTGAGAGTTATACTTGTTCATGCTGTGAGAAGTATCTAGTAAAGACTGTGAAGGACAGTGGAAGAAGAGCAAAAGCTACCAATCGAACTCATTTCGCAGCAAGGGAATCAGGCATGAGAAATGTCTTTTTAGGATTTCTGTCATTTGAATTAAAAATGGGTTTATTTGCTTGCTTTGATTATGCTTTGCATTATGTTATGAAATAAGAAAGGAAGATGTTAGAAGGTCTCTGTTTTCTAACGAATGATGTTGGAATGAAATAGCTTAATTTCATTAGAAAAGGCTTATTGAATTGGGAATAACTCGTTTCATAGTGAAAGCATGGAATAGCTTTAAGAGCTTGTTGAAATGAAATAGTATAATTTCATAGGGAAAATCTTGTTGAAATGAAATAGCTTAAATTCATAGGAAAAGCTTGTTAAAAGAATAGCTTGAAAAAGAAGTGTTTGAATACTTTTTAATAGAAGTATATTGTGAATTGTATTACTTGAATACTGCTTGAACTCCTTATATAAAGGAGAAAGGAACTAGTTATTAAATACTAGGTCAAGGATGGAATCAGTACCAAGGTAGTCTAAAGCTTAAGTTATAGGGATAACTGAGATAAGCTAAAAGTACTCTTAGGATAAAGAATTCCTGATTAGGAGGAATGGTATAAAGACCTTGTTGACTGCATTACATTTCCTGATTAAGTAGTTTGCTTGAAGGTAGGTTGTCTGAAACGGGATATACCTCCCTTATGTAGCTATTGAAGTAGAATGTCTCAAGGTAGGTAATCTGAAACAGGATATACCTATCTTATGTAAATATCTTAGAAAAATGTTGTAGGTTAGTCTGGGATTAAAGATTATCCAAAAGTAAAGGACGATACCTATGCGTAGTGTAAGATAGTCTTAAATCAAATCGGCCCTGGATAGTGTATATGATAGATGACCTTCATTCGAAGTACTGAATGAGAATACTTTGGCCAAAGTAGTGGAAGGTACGACATCCACTTAGATGTGAAATAGTTGAGACTACACTGTCAGTTCATTGTGATCCATCATGCTAGTTCGGGATTGTGAAATAGCAAGTTCTAGATGTATAGGACACAGCACTATGCTCAGTTGGGTTGTCGCAGCTAGTTACTTTACCAATCTCTTCGTTCGAAGGGAGGGCCATCTATTGAATGATAGATGTGCTGGGGACCGCATTAACAGTCCGTGGTTGGCGGAAAAGCGCCCGAGTGATGTTTCTCCTCCACCGCAGGTGACGGATACACCAAGATTTGAAAGGAAGGGAACTTGGACCGTCTTACTACTATTTGTGCAAAAGCTTACGAGCTATGTATGTAATCTGTTTTACTTTTGTACTTTGATTTATATTTACAATGAAAATGGAATTCATGTGGAAATATATATTGTAACTTGCATGTATTTATCAATAAAGAAAGGAAGAAGTTTATTGCAATGTCTTTGTTACTTGTTACTTTTATATGTTTGGAATGAAATGTTAGAAAAATATTAATTACCCAGTTTGGGGGTCGTTACAGGGACATTATAGTGGTATCAGAGCATCTTTCCTGCCATCCTATGCATGCTTGAGCTAGTTGCTTGTTTTCTTGAGCTACCTGCTTGCCTACTTGAGCTAGTTGCTTACTTGCTTGAGCTAGTTGCTTGCATGCTTGATCTACTTGCTTACCTACTTGAGCTAGTTGCCTACTTTCTTAGCTAGTTGCCTACTTGCTTGAGTTGGTTGCCTACTTGTTTGAGCTGGTTGCTTGCCTACTTGAGCTAGTTGTCTACTTGCTTGAGCTGGTAGCTTGTCTACTTGAGCTAGTTGCTTACTTGCTTGTGTGCTTGAGCTACTTGCTTGCCTACTTGAGCTAGTTGCCTACTTGTTTGAGTTGGTTGCTTGTCTACTTGAGCTGGTTGCCTACTTGCTTGCGTTCTTGAGCTATCTGCTTGTCTACTTGAGCTAGTTGCCTACTTGCTTGAGCTACTTACATGTGTGCTTGAGCTACTTGACTATGTGCTTGAGCTGCTTGTTTGAGCTACCAGCTTGTGTGTTTGAGCTACCGGCCTGCTTATTTGAGCTACTTGTTTGCTTGGTTGAGCTACTTGGTTGTCTTCTTTAATTTCTAATTCATGTGGAGCCCATCACTATGTTTACTTTATGCTTAAAAACTACAAAAATGTCAATGTTGTCTTTCAAAATGTTTAGGGAGTTGGGAGGCACTAACAAGCTAACTTATCTAAAACTAAACTATTATTAGTATTTAAATACAACAATATATGGGCAAAGATGTTTTGAGTTGTGATTGATTGAGGACAAGCAATCTTGGGCGGGGTGGACTATCATGCCCCCGAAATAATAACCAAATATTGAAATAAAAAATAAAAACTAAAAAAATATGTATATTGTTTAATGACAAATTTATTATAATATTATGATTATAAATATAATCACCATTTAACCATTATTCTCATCATAGAATAACATATATTATAATCCATATCATAAATATGATATAATACAAATATAAAATCATAAATATAATAACTAAATAAACATACATAAAATATAAAATATAATAAATAAATAAGCAAATAAAATAAGCAAATATAAAAGATACCAATTCCTAAAGCAGCCTCTTAAAAAACAGCGAACCATTCACAAGAATATAATTTCAATACAAATTAATATTATTAAGTTATAAATATCATAGTAATAAAGCTAATGTTCACAAGAAACTAGGCATTGATTCATAAGGTGACTAGGCCTTAGTAAATAAATAAATAAATCTAAAAAGGGCAAGCATCAATTAGAAGGCATGCTAACTATGTCTTTAAACACGGCAGCACTCACCATATTATAAGCAATGATTAATGAATAGCCACCAAACCAAATAGTGCATTAGAGGCCAAAGGGTATACCCCTTGGCAAATGAAAGGTTGGGACTGTTGGTAAACCAAGTATAAAAGAGAAGACAGATCCAAATTAAAAGGCATCGAAGAGGGAAGGAAAGAATCTAGAAAAGAAAAGAGAATGGGAAAAATAAATAGATCTGAAATATATTTGAGGAAAAGGAGATATACAAGCAGAAACATGAATAGAAGATGAGGACAGAAAATAAAGTAAATATTTTAATATATTATTATCACAGAAATAAGTACATATATATATATATGAATAAGTAAATATATATTATATATATATGGAAAAAATGTATATGTAAAGGTAATTAGATTAACTAATCATAGATATAGATATATATGTATAGGGACATATAGATAATATGAATATACAATAATGATACTTGCAACCATTATTAAGTTGTATAAGTAATGATGACTCTTTAACATAGACATAAGTAGATTATGTATTTTTATGAATTGTCCTCATCCTATGATCAATCTAGTATAAGGTTGAAGGAGGCAAGTAAGGAATCAAAAAGCGTGGAGAGATACAGCAACTCAAGGTGATGTATTCACTTAGCAATAATATTTAGCATATTTTGAATATAAGAAATAGATATGGCTAATTTGATTATTGGTGTAATGCTTTATGTAGTATTATGATGATAGTGATGTTGATATTGACTTAAGAGAATCAATAATAAATGCAAATGTATTTGATTGTTTAAAAGATTGTCTTCTCCGTGCTTGTACTCTATTAGGGAGGGCGAACCTTGGGTGAGTGGTGCCTAAAAAACCCCAGTTAAGGATTCCACTACGGCCATGGAGGGGTGGGGGTCCCACTTAAGGATTCCGTCATGGCCATGGAGGGGTGGTAGGTCTTGAGGCCACTATGGACCTTATGGTTCCTTTCTCCTAATAGGGTGAGTGTCGTCTGAGGTGTTGTCGTGAGTGGAGAATGCAGGTACTAAGCCGTTGGGAAAGGAGGATTGTGGTAGACAACCTCTCGTGCCTAACATGAGGGCTTCAGGGCGGATCCACCCATGACACTCCTCTTGCTTGTTAAATTGCATTTATGATTATGCTTATATTTTGGATATCTAGATATTAATGCTAACAGATAAATGTGTATGTGGAAATGTTGTTAATATGGTGAATGCAATTTTCAAACCAAGATTACTTCATTAAAAAGAACATTCATTTGGAAAGAAGAAACCCTAAACCTAATTAACAAGTGAATTCTAGCGCAAACCGGGTAAGGGACATTACATTATACCAGGTTCAGTGGTTCTAGAGAGGCTTTGTATCAGAGGCACTCTCAGGCAATTATTCTCAGTTTTGGTCGAGAGTGGGCACTTTAATTATATTACTTAAGTCAAATTACTTTATTAATGTTATATTATTAATGTGACTTTGAAATTTAATGTTGTAAAGTAACTTTGATAAAGTACTTTATAATATGGCGTAATAAAGGGATAAAGTAACTTTAATTTTAAAAGATTATATTTTAAGTTACTTTATGATTTTATTTTAAAAGGCACATCTTTCAAAAAAACAAATATTAAATTTAATATGCAAAAGGCCAAAAGGGCATTTGATTTTGGAGAAGGCATTATTTGATTTTTCATTTAAAGGTGAAATGTCAAGATTAGGGCGTAGGGTTTGGAGAAGGATAAAAAGCAAAGAAGAAGATCATTTTCATTATCTAAAATATACCACTTAACTTTTCCCTTTATTTTTCAGTCACAACAATGCAAATCATGCACCCATTAAGAATTAGCTCCAAACCAAAACACAGCTGAAACAACTCTAACCAAGAATGCGCTCTAAAACCACTTAAGGAGGAAGGGCAAGCATATGGTCAGAGGATCCCTAGGATCTAATAACTTGATAACAACTGAAAATGAAGAGCTAAAATCAACACCAAGAATGTGCACGCAAGATCCTTTTGCAAGGCGAGGTGCTAACATATGGTGGAGTGCTCGATATTAAACTGAAATAAAACTTCTTCTGCTATAGTAGGCATCCACAAGCGGTGGGAATACTCCACTTATTTTGTGGGTGTGATTATTACAATTATTTAAAGGCGACAAGCCAGCCAATTAACCTCACTTTCACTTAAACTGTGGGGGGTATACAATCCACACAACCACTTTGTTTTCGTGGGGGGAATACAACAAAGTCAATTGCAGCAAGTAAACAAATTGCTGTTAGTACTACTAATCAGCTTACAAACAATTACTAAACAGCTGCAATATATCAACGATAAGTTCTCAAAATAAGCAATGGTTAGAGTATCACTTCCTCTAACGTTTCCAACTTGAATAGATGAATAACTGAAGCTCAAAACAGCATGATTATAAAACTTAACTAATCTGATCAGCAATAGAAGGTACCAAAAATCAGACTAGCAAGCTATATATGAAATATACCGAACCAATTTTTTCACTTTTTCGATACAACAAGTTAAGCAATACACAATTGTTAGGGTTAGTACTAAACCAAACGATGCGGAATTCAACTCTACCCAAGAATGTACACCAGGATCCCGAGTTGGGCAAGGTGTGAACATATGGTCAGAGAATCTCAAAGCAAAACTTGATAAAGGAACTTTAACCAAGAAAGCGTCGGAGGACGACGAGCATATGGTCAAAGGGTCTTAATACAATGCTGATATAAAAAACTCTAACCAAGAATGTGTCGAAGAACGACGAGCATGTGGTCAGAGGATCCCTACCAACTATTATGCTGAAATAGCTCGACGTCAAGAATGTGCTTTCCAAACCGTGATGGAGTTGGAGCTACCATATGACGGAGGTGCTAAATATTAAGATAAGATATAAAATGAAGAAGCAAGATTGCTGACAGTACTACTATTCAGCTTACAATATTTAGAGATTGCCTGTCAATAATCATAGAATAATGAAAGACTAATGGTGCTCCAATAAGTAAATAGTCTCCCCAAAGATCTCAACGACTTCCCACCCAAACCCAACTCAAACGACTGATATTATGCAAACTGATAAGACTGACCAGCAACTTGACAGACATAACCAGCAACATAGAATCCTACCAAAATGCTCATATCTCACTCATCTCTCAACCAAATGACCTCAAATCTGATGCAATGAACTCCTATGCCAAAGGTGACCAAGCTGCATACCAAAGACCACACTTAAACCCACGTATTTATTTAGCATGCTTCCCAATGCACTTCAAAGAGGGGCGGCCTGGCAAGAAGGGCAAATTTCTTATTTAAAATAAAGTTCTTCATAATAAAATCTGCAAATTGACACAAGGGGGCGCCCAACATAGACAAAAGGAAATACTCAATACCCAGAACGATTCTTTTTGTATTATTTGACTTATGAATGAAAACGACATGCAGCTACACTGAAACAACAACTCCAAAATCTGATATAAAATGCTAAAAATCAGAACTACTAGCAAATAATGCAACAAGCAAACCTCACTACAAATTCTCTCACAAACTAACTAAGTTCTCCACTAGATGCTATCTCTCAAGCATGAAGTTGAGCCAAGGCTAGGAGGCATTCATTCCTCGAAGCAGTCCCAGAGCCATTCCGACAGCATAACAATATTCTAGACATAAGATGCCAAAAAGAAGAGCCCAGACCTCCTTTTATAATTTGTGAAGACCTCTTCGAAAGCTTCTAGAAACCCTAATCCTTTTCCCTCCAAGAATGGCATCCTTTTTCCTCAAGCTTTGTTTGACCTTTTATTTAAATTCATCTCTTCAATATAGGCGTCCCACTTAAAGTCTCAATTTTGACTTTAATAAATATAATATTATCTCCATGAGGCGCCACCCCTTACAGACCACCTTTTAACACAACATTTAGTTATGAGACTAGGCCAAGGGGGTATCATAACATTAAAATATAACATTGATTTAAAGAAATGAACTTATCTCTCCAAAATGCATCCCAAGGCCAAAATTGAACAAACCAACCGAGTCAACTGAAGAGGAAAGTCAACTGTGCTGAGAATGACAGGACCACTGCCAAAAATAGAATTTACAAAAAATAGTAAATTCCTGAAGGTGCTCGGAATGTCAAGAAAAACACATCACTGCGACGCTCTCTGAAAACCCAGAAAGAATCCACCATCCAATCGTCAATTCACGAGCAATGGCAACCCTCAAAACACGAAACCCTAATTTCACCTTCCGATTAGCCTACGGGTCTTCGGAATAGGCCAACGGTCAACAGAAAAGATCATGCTCGAGAAGGGGACATTACAATATATTCACCAAATTGAACGAAAATCCTCTGAAACAGCTCCGAATACCTCCAAACCACAGTCGATCAACAGCTGGAAGCAAGGCATCCAAACTCCAATGGAAAATCGAGTTAGAAACAGATGGAAACAGTAGGCACGAATTCCAATGCAAGTACCAAATGGTATGGCCCCTCAAGGAGGTCGACTTGCTCTTAAAAATCAGGAACTTGATAATTAAATCTGCAAATTTGTAGGAAGGGGTGCCCTCCACAGTAGAACAGCTTGGGCCAACACCCAGAACGAAACCAAAATCAATGATGAAGCTATGAACAGAAAATAGCTTCAGCCAGGCCAAATCAGCAACTTAAAAAACAGGCTTTACATCAGCAACCTGTTCGATTTTATCAAATTGAAGCTCCATCTCTATTTCAAGGTGAAATACAGTCATAATGATCCACCTAGGGAGCCATAGTTTCAGGCCCGAAGAATGGATTGAATTCGCTAAGCTTCCCCTTAGCTAGGTTCTGGATTCAAACCAGCAGCATAACTTTACTTTCCAATTTCCAAGATGAGATACAAAGGGCAAATAACCAATATATAAGCTTTTACCAAGAGGAGATGAAACATTTGAACTTCCAAAGAAAACTCTTCCTTTTCCCAAAAGGGATGCCAATCTCCAAAAAGGCTCTATTTAAAATATAAAATAAACTCTTTATCCCACTCCTTCAAGTCGTCCCACTTTAGATGATGAATAAACATTTAATAAAATATTAAATGTATCTTACTTTATGGCCCCAACTTAAAAACAACGTAAAGTCATTAAGCTAGGCGTGGGGTACAACTTCAAAACACATTTTTAACTAAGTATGAACTTAGTCCAAGGAACAAGCCACCACCAAACTGGAAACTGAGATATTACCAAAATCTGGATAATGAACAACACAACACTGCTGATGAAGACACTGCCAAAAATAGACTTACTAAAAATAGCCACTGCTAAAAATAGTAAGAACACATCAAAATGATAGTAAACCAAGTTGAGCAAGAAACATTGTAAATCCTAATTTACTTAACTGAATAGCCTACAGATTTCCGGAAACAAGCTAACAATTCACAACAAGGTCATTACTGAAAAGGGGACATTACAGTCCGCCTTTCTGTAACAACCCCCAAACCGGGTAAATAGAATTTTTCTACTTTCACAAATAAAATACAAGGAAAGACATACATAATGACAAAGTAAATAAACTTTTCTTTTCATTCTATTGCAACATTTCATCATAAGGAAATAATTGACACAATACATCATTATTCTCTTTTCCAAGTAATTAACAGAGTACGCAATTCAACATTACTTTTCTTTCAAATAAATAACAGAGTAAGAATCTTACAAGTTTCAATCATAGCTCGGAAGCTTTTGAGCAAATAGGAATAAGACGGTCCAGGTTCTTCCCTTTCAAACCTTGGTTCATCAGAAGTCTACTGTGGAGGAAAAACATCACTCAGGTGCTTTTCTGCCAACCACGGACTTATAATACGGTCCCCCGCACGTTTACTGTTAAGTAGACGGCCCTCCCTTCTACGAAGAGATTGGTTGGGTAACCGGTTCTGTATGACCAACTAAGCATAGTGTGAAGTCCTACATAACTAAATCCTTGTGTCCTCACAATCTCAATCTAGTATGTATTTTGGACTACGATGAACTGACAGTGTATTCGTCTCACAGTCTAAGTGGACGTAGGTGTACTACACTACTTTGGCCAAAGTGTTTCGGCAGTATTTAAACTAACGGTCATCTATCACATGCACTAAGTCAGGTTCAGTTTGACTTGAGGCTATCTTATCCTACGCGTAGGCTAAGTCCTTTACTGTGGCTAGTCAATCACCCCAGACTTCCTACATCATCTACTTAATCTGGAATTGAAATGTAGTCAACAAGGGTCCTTCGGGTAACTCCTATCCTGGAATTCTTTATCCATGGAGTACATAGCTTTTCCTAGTTAACCTACAAACTTTAAAGCTTTAGACTACCTGTTGACGTGTTTTTTATGACGACATCAACACAGAATAAAGTTGTCCAACGGTCACTCTATTCCCTCTTGATCAAAGTGTCCCACATGCTAAGATTGCTTGAAAGTTCATGTGTTCGACTCCAAGGTTCCTTTCATTGCAAATAGACTCAGTTGGTTGATGTGTTTTGCTAGATTATTCCAAGGGGACTTACGTAGTTGTTCGATTATGTGAAGCAATTAGGACATGAAAGATTTGACAATATCGTTCTGGTATCTGGACTGACCCGGAAAATGCTGAATTAAAAAGGGATAGGGATAGGGATTCTACAAATCTACTTCTAAAGGGTGGAGGACGAGGATCGACTTAAACAATCTTCAAACCAAACTTTGCTTTGTCTCCTTTCGAACAACTCCGACAAAGATGGTGCAATCTTCAAAGGATGAGAAAGGTGTTCAAACTATGACACAACATGTTCATACCATCACTACGACGCATACAAACATATGAGCCACAATCGAAGTTAAGTGCTAATACTCCAGTTGACCACGCAAGGCGAACTTACCATCAGTAAGCCCGCTAGTGGTATGGATGAAAGAAGATGTGCTCAAATCACAACGCCACACTCCACAATTAACAACTACTTGCATAAACAAAGTCTACTCTACTCTATCCACTTGAATTGGAAAGACGAACAAGCCTTGCTAGCTACTCACAATAGAAGATAGAACCACCAAACAATGATAAATCTTTATATTATGAGAGTGTTCACAACAACTTCTTACAAAGTCCTCAATGGGAAAACTTCCTTTCCTCCTCAATCTAAGCTAACTTCTAAGCTCTACTCTCTAACTTCTATCTCCAATACTCTCTAGCTCTGATCTATCTCTGATTCTAATTCTAATCCTTTACAAATGAGGGGGGATGCCCCTTTTATAGCTAGCCCATTTCAACGGACGGCTCAGATTGAATTACAATAAAGGGCTCAGATCGAGCCACCTATGCCCTGATTAGGGTTTCTGCCCTAAAAACCGCCACAGAGAGGAGTGGGCAATGAATGCACAGAATATTCTCCACTCCCCTGCAGGAATCATAATGAGCAATTAATGCCCACTACCATCATCAAGAAGATCTTCATCAAGCAGCGCGTTCCCACTGGCCTTCTCTCGGATAGCAAACTCGATCAACCGGGCCAATACCGCTTCAACCTCCTGGGCAGAAATCGGTGGAATGTGGTTGAGCTGGAACTCCAAGACCGCTACCGTCTGTCCGTGCCGGATGTAAGACTTCTTCCATGCCGCTAAGGCGTCCTGGGTATGCTGAATAATACTAGAGAAAGTGGAGACATTCTCAAAGTCATCCAGGACAAGCGACCTCGCAGCTGAGAAGAATGGAGCCAGTTTGTCTTTCAAGCCATCAGCAGTTATTTCCTCTGGGGCCAACTTTCTAGCAAATATGGCTTCTAATGTATTAAGGACTCCCTCCAAGATGTTACCCATTGCTTTCCTCACTCTGGCTGAATCTGCCCTTGCTGCATCGTGAAATCCACGGCCTGTGACCACCGAGGAGTACCAACTAGTGAAATCATACCTGTCACCATCCTGAATCACACCTCCATCCACCAAAGTTTGCAGAGGTATATGCATCAAAGCCCCCAAACGAAGTACAGTCTTCGTCTGATAGATGCGGGTATCGCCCCAGGCCCGATCCACCATGTCAATCCGTGCCAAAATACTTGAGGCCTGCTGATAAGCATTGGCAAGGTCCTCCATGAATTTCCTTGTCTCAGTACGAACATGGCTAACCCACATGTCTGCTTCCGTTTCCATCCTCTTCAAATCCTCTAAGCCAACAACTAACTCCCTCGGAAGCTCTGGTGGACGTTCTACCGTTGGGTTTGCCGATTCACCTGGACGTGCTAGACTCTGCACATATCCTATCAAGGTTTTGTGCTCCTTCTTCAATTTCTTATACTTCCCTTCTGTGCAGAGCAACTGACCCTTCAGCGCCTGATAGGAGTTATCGAACTCCTTGACAATTTGGGATCCCGTAGGACGACCCAACTCCACGGTGGTGATCACATAGTTCTCGGGCCTCTCCTCGGTTCGATCACAATCCTCTCTCGGAACAGCCACCTGAAGCATGCGAGAGCCTGACTCATCAGTCGAGATCTTCGAGAATTTCCTGGCCCTTTTCTTTTCTGGTGGCGCACTGATCCTCCTAAGGAGCTCCTCCATCTCGATGGCCGGATCCGTATCATCCTCGGGTTCTCTTCTCATTTTGTCTGAAAGCCAATCTGGCACCGTCTGCTGCGGATTGCAAATGACGAGGGGCTGCTCTTCCGTTGCCTCCACCTCGTGTACCTCTTCTCTTCTTGCACTGCTCTGCTCGGGCTCATCCTCTTCCACGAGCTATGTATCTCCTGACCCTTGGGTCCCCTATTCTGTGTTTTCCTCTTCCTCCAATGTCATGTCCAACATCTGTTGGAAATGAGTGTCAGCCACTGTTTCATCTTCTTTTTCTTGTTGGCCAGCCTTGGATACACTGACGCTTATACTATCTGATTCTCGGATGTTGGGTTGATCCACCTCCTCAAGCTCCCGCTCTTCACCCAACCCTGCCCTCTGATCAGCAAACAATGAAATCACTCTCAAACTCGAAGACCGAGTCTGTGAGTGCATAGGTGATGCTTGTTCCATCCTCAACGGTATCGGCTGGGTTGGTACTTCCACTTGTGCTTCCGGTGTTTGAGCAACCTGCTTTCCCCTTTTCACTGATAGCGGCCTTGGGTCACCCATCAAGCTATAAGTAAGGGCGATCGATCTGCTCTTAAGTCTGCATACATGTCTATCGACCCAAGCCCTTGTGAAAGTCAACACCGGAATCGAGAGCGTGTCCAAGTCCATGATTTCTGGCTCGGACCAATCAGGTGGTGGGATCGGAGTATCCCTAACTGAACCATAGTCGGGTTGCATAACGTTGACATCCTCTTCCACCTGGTCGGGAACTGGAATGATCTCACATTCCCTGATCAATTTGAGGGGAAGCCTGGAAAACATCCTTTTCCTTATCTCAACCTCATCAACAGCATTTGCCCAAAAGTCCTCAATGTGGGCCTTGTGTCGGTATTCAACGTTCTGTATCATTCGGATGTTTCTGTAAGGATCAAAATCCTGTCTGCCTGTGTGATACGATAGATGATAGAATTGCAGCTCATCCTCTGCCTCTCGAGCTGCCTGCAAGGAGGGACACACCTCAGTGGAATTTCCCATGGCAATAGGAAAGTCAAGTCCACCCTTCTTCTTCTTTTTCTGAATCTTATCATAGGCGATCAATTGCCTAGATATTTCCAGCATTATAATGTGATCGGTGGGGTATCTCGGTAGCCGGTATGGATACGAAGTGAACCCCTGCAGCTTAATGTAAGTGAATTTCGGAAATTGGATGAGCCAATATCCGTATTCCTCGATCAATGCTTGTGCCTCTTTGGATACTCTTTGTTGCGTTCTCCGCTGAAGGGTCCTCGTGATGTGCATTGTGAATGCATCATTAGCCCGTTTGTAACTGGCAGGGTTAGCTAGATGCAACTGTGTGCAGGCCTCATGGATTTTGAACTGATCAGGTGCACAGCCTATTGGCTCCTTGTATGTAATCCCTCCGTACTTGGTCATTCTTGCCAGCATATATATCACATACGAGCTCATGTAAAAGGTTTTCGTCCCCCTCAAGCTTCTGAATTGTTCATCTATGTTATCACTGATCATTCTTGCCCAGTCAACACATTCCTTTCCTTCCAATATGATCTCGATGAAGTAGAACATCCATGGCTCGAAGAAGTAGGCTTGTGCACTCCCATTTACTCGGCTCAGCATCATCATCAAGTCGCAGTATTCCTATTTTACATCTTCGGCAATTATCTGCTTTGGGAGTCTAGTGCGAGGTGGCTTTGGCTTTTGCATCCAAACTCTGTTGATGACCGCAGCAACCCTCTCGAAGGAGGTGGAGTACATTTTATCCGCCCTCTCCTTTGATCTGTACAACATCTTTTCGGCAGTAGGAATCCTAAATGCCTCTCGGATGGCATCTGGCGTGAAGTTGGCAAGCAATTTGCCATCCGGCGAGACAATGGTTCTACGCTCCGGCTTGTAGTGGTTTGCACACTCCATAATTAGCTCCGGGCACTGAATTGCTGGTGGAAAACCAGCGGCTACATAGATACCACTCTTCATGATGTTATGTGCCGTGATTGATGGTTGATGGCCTCCCAGTCCGTACATCCTAGATTTGAGTGCATTTAGATTAAATGACCCGAGGTTGGTGTCACTTAACCCTGCCAGCTTGGAGACAACTGCCGACTTTGGAAGAACTGACTTGGCGAGCCTTTTAATCATTGCCTGCCAGGATGAGCTAGCCTTGGCCGTTTCAGTGTTTGCAGCTCTGCTTGCGGCTCTGCTTGTTCCAACAACATCCTTTGCTCCAGCCATCTGCAAAATAGAATAACAATAAGTTAGCTTGCAGATTTATAATAAAATAAATAGCCTTCGAGGCGACTGCGGACGTGGAGTTAGCTTCTGGAAATAAAATTCTTCAGCATAATTATCTAACTCCAAACCTCGTACTGTGTAAAAACTTTGAGCTTATAAAGAAGCTTTTAACGACTGCTCTTCTGACTGGCGAAGAAAATCACAGCCAACTACTAACTTTCAGAAATGTGGCTACTTTGTCAGCACAGCATAAATTAAATCTTTCTCCTCAAATTCCATCAACTTCAGCAACTTTCAACTTTCAGCAGCTCGAATAAATAAAATCTGCAGCAAGCTTCAACTTTCGTGCTACTTCAATATTCAGCAACTTCGAAGTAAATCCTTAGCACACAATAAACTTCTTTAACTCAATGCTCTGCAGCAACTTCAAAAACATAAATCTTCCAGCGACTCCGGAAATCAACTTCAACCTTCAACTTCGAAATTGCAGCAACACACTTTCAACTTTTCGAAAGAAAGAGTCTCGGCAAATGAAAATTTCTCCAGCACTTCGCCCTTTCAGCAACTCAACACTCCGAAATAAAATAAACTCTCAAAGAATTTCTCTCCTCAACAACTTCGAAAATATTTCAATCTCCCAAGAACTTCTTCAGCAACTTCAACTTCGAAAAATGTGAGGAGAAATGAGAGAAGAGACTGCTTAAATAATTCTTCTCGGAGAATCCTGCCAAGTAAGGCTGGGGTTATTTTTAGCACCCTCATCAATTCTCCACTCTCTTCGTTCGGAATCTTCTAATTCAAGCGCAGTAGTGGGCTAGTCGTCAGCCAGTCATTATGGCAGTTGCCATTAATAATGATTCCTTCCTTGTAAAAATTCGAATTTTTCCTCTTGGTCTGCCAGTTAACTCTTGGTGATTTAAACATCTTGCAAGAAAAATCACTTGATTCGGTTTGAAAATTTCATTTAAGAATTCTCGCATAGTTTAATTAAATTCAACCCGAAAAATTCATGGGAGTTGTAAATTTATTTCCAACTTTTTAAAATGTCTGTCATTTAAATCCTCGATTTCATAAAATTTGCCTTAGACATTTTAAATTTTCTCTTTAAAATATTCAACTCCGGGTGATTTAAAGTCACTTGCCTGTTCGAAATAACTCATCCTCTGAGATTTAACTTCCGTCAGGAAAATAATCTAGGCAAAACGAATTTCTTCTGAAAATATTAAAATTTCCCTTAGGAAATTAAGTTTAGAACTTCCCAACCCATGGGTGCCTTTTGAACGGGTTCATTTAATTTTTTGCTTAGAAAAATATTTCATCAAGTTGTCAACCCCATTTAGATGCCTCTGGAAAATTTTCATATTCACCCACTCTTTCAATTTTTCAAGTTCTCATGCCCTAGGAATTTCTCCACTTCATACACTTAGTAGAAAATTTAAATTTTCATCCCCCCTAGGCATATGCTTCTCCTTGGCATTTTATTTCAACCTCTTCACTTTCACTCGCTTAGAAATAAAATTAAGTCCTTTCATTCCTTGGGCACCTTCACCTCTTTTCATCATTTTGCTCAACTTGGGGGTATTTGGCCTAGGGAGTTTTTGTTTTACTTAGGAAAATTTCCTACCTTTCTCCCTCGGACGCACTTTGAAGGGTCCATTTTTATATTTCTCATACTTAAAATCCCTTCTAACTCATCTTCTTCATGGGCGCATTTAGAGTGGCAAGTTTTCAATCTATGCCTTGGAAAAAAAAATATTCACTTACCTCCACAACAAGCTGGGCGCATTTCACCCTTGAAGCTTCCACTTTTGCCTTAGAATATTTTCCAACACTTTCAATATTCTTCCAAGGTGAGGGCACATTTGGCATGTTGAACTTTCAAGTTGGGGGCGCAAATACACATGGCCACTTTCATTTTTATACTTAGAAAAATTTCGGCCCAACTATTCCTAGCACAAGGGCGCATTTGATGTGGTCCACTTCTACTTGAGGGCGCATTCTCACCTCATGCTCACATTTTTTTACTTTCCACGCCTTAGATTTTTCCAAGCATCCTCCAACATGGGCGCATTTGACATAGCTTACTTTCACGCCTTAGCACTTTTTTGAGGGTCTTCACTTTACCCTGGGCGCAAATGAGGGGGTGAGCTTCCATTCGAGGGCGCATTTCCACCCCTCTACTTTCTTTTCATGCCTTAGCCGCCTTTTCACTAGGCAACATCCTCCTTGAGCGCATTTAACATGTAGCAAGTGAGGGCGCAAATGAAGGGGGGAGCTAAATTTTACTTGCCTTAGAATATTTTCTAAGTTTCATCCTCTTGAAGGTGGGCGCATTTCAGCCCTTGTGCTTTTGTTTTATGCCTTAGGCGTTTTTTAGGCTCCAATAACCTTGGCCGCATATGAGGGAGGAGCTCGGGCGCATTTTACACCTTATACTTTCATTTCCATGCCTTAGCCGCTTTTTCACACACCTGAGGGCGCATTTTAACTCTTCCCACTTACCTTGAGGGCGCATTTTGCCATGGCTACTCCCGTTTTTGCCTTAGAATATTTTTCTACTAGGCCACATCCTCCTTGGGCGCATTTAGATGGAGGAGCTTCAAGATGAGGGCGCATATGAGGTAGGCTACTTTCAATTTCGCAATGCCTTAGGCATTTTTCACATGCAAGCTTTGACTTGAGGGCGCATTTCATGGGGTGAGCTTTTGTTTTTGACTTAGAAAATTTTCTAAGTTTCTTCAACAACTTGAGGGCGCATTTAGACACATGAGCTTTCATTGGAACACTTAGAAACTTTTTCATACCTCTGCCTGCCTTCATCTTCACCGTCTATTTTGGGTAAGTCAAGCTATTTTTAGAAAGTCCCTCGATTTTCGACCCATATAGCTCCGTTCTGCCTGAAAATTCCGTCATATGACCCTCTTTGCCTTGTGAACCCATTTCGCCAGTCCCACATGTCAGCCTGCTATTTATAGCCACCTGCTATTTATAGTAAATTCTTGACCTTCTGACTTTAGTAGCTCCGTTTGGCCTGAAAATTTCACCATCTAATCTTCTTTGCCTTGTGAACCTATTTTGCCAGTCCTCCGCCCTGACCTGCTATTTATAGCCACCTGCTATTTATAGTAAGTTCTTGACTTTTTGACTTTGGTAGCTCCGTTTGGCACGAAAATTTCACCATCTGATCTTGAGAACTTGAGTGTCGCTCTGATGCCAACCTCGGTTGTAGACCTGCTATTTATAGTCGTGCCCTGACTTACTAAAAATAGTAAGTTCTCCGATTCTGCTCAAATTTTGCCAGCAAGTGCCTTGAAGTATGCTGACGTTGGTGAGGTGCTTAGTTTTGACAATTTCTGGATTTCACCCCCTATAAAAGTGGAAACCCTAATTTGACCTGCATGTATCCCGAACGGTCTTCGTTTGACTTCGTTCCTTCTGCATGTTGTTCTACTTGCTGAACTGGAGTGTTAGGCGGTTGCCAGAATGCACCTGCTAAAAATAGAAATTGCCTGAAAAGTGACTCATCCACCGCCGGATGATTTTGCATGTCATATTGCCCGTGGGATCTCAAGAAACCCAGAAAAACCCAGAAAACTGGTTTGCATGCATGCACTGGCTAAAAATAGTAAGTCCTCGAAATTTGATCTTCTCCGCTTGCATGTCACACTGTTGCATAGCTCTCGAAAAACCCAGAAGGAATATCCGGACATGCATTGAAGAACTCTGCATGCAAACCCTAAAAATAGCCTCCGAAGGCTGAACTCTGAAAGTGATCGTCTTGGTTTGCATGTTATATCATTGCGAAGGTTTCGAGGAACCCAGAAGTAATCTCCAGACATGCAATGAGGAATCATACGTTTGACCCCTGAAAATGGCTCCTGCAGCTTGAACTGCTAAAAATAGCAAGTTGTCTGATCTGGCTCAAAATTTACGTGCAAGCAGCTTGATGTTACCGGAATGTGGTGGAACTGACAGAATTCCAAAATCTCGACAAAATAGCCTCCAAACGGAATACTTACTAAAAATAGCAAGTTGCCGGAATACAGTGAGAATTTAATGGGACCCCGCTGGAAGCCTTCTGACTGCTGTACCAAGCCCGGATTTCAATTTTATAACTCAGTTTGACCTTAAATAAGCCTGAAAGATGAAAACCCTAATTACACAGACTTAACCGATACTTCAACCTGGGTCAAACGACAGGACATCCCCGGAAGGACCAGAGAGAGAGAGACGCAAAGCCAAAAGACCAGAATGGAGCAAAAATTAGGGGGTCCCCGTCTTGGATGGGGTGATGTGTGAAAAAGGTCACAACACTACCTTGGTACTGATTCCATCCTCGACCTAGTATTTAATAACTAGTTCCTCACTTCCTTTATATAAGGAGATCAAGTAGTATTCATGTAATACAATTCATCAAGTATAATTCTATAAAAAGTATTCCAACATTTCCTTTCATTTATTTGGACAAGCTATTCCTTTATAAACAAGCTATTCCTATGAAATCAAGATATTCCTTTATAAACAAGCTTTTCCTATGAAATCAAGCTATTCCTTTATAAACAAGCTTTTCCTATGAAATCAAGATATTCCTTTATAAACAAGCTTTTCCTATGAAATCAAGCTATTCCTTTATAAACAAGCTTTTCCTATGAAATCAAGCTATTCCTTTATAAACAAAATTTCTCTTATACTTGCCTACCTTACTTCATACCACAATGCAAAGCAATGCATAATTTAAGCAAGTAGATTTATCTAATTTAAATAACAGAAGTATTAAAAAGATAACTCTTATGCCTGTTTCCTTGCTGCTAACGAATTCAGTCTATAGCTTCTTCTTTTAAATTCACTTCCTTTCTGTCTTTTCCAGATCCTATTCATAGAATGGATGGAGTATTTTCCAGGTATTGCTGATTACTCTTTTTCACAATTCAGGGTTCTACAGCAGGTATGTTTATGCTTGCAGCATATAAATTCCACAGTCCTCTCAATATGGCAATGGCAAATTGTGAACTGGCTCTCTAAACAAGTTCGATTACAGCAAAGACAAATTATGGCTCTCAAAGGAAATTCGGAATTTTGCAAAAGCAGATGTAAATTGGTGAAGATAGCAAGTGAGAAGCTCTATATATATAGGTTTCAAATTTTCATGCCTGCTAATATTTTGGCATGAGAATTGACACCTATATATGTTTGAAAATGTCAATCCATGAAGTGGCAGCTAATTAGCAAGTTACTCAGCAAATTAAGAGATGATTCGACCTTTATCCAAGGAGAACTTTTCAACTTACACATGGTAAAAAGCGAATGAAAGACACCTACAGGCGTACTCAACCTAGGCGCCCAAAAATGGCGGATTAAACTTTGCAGGGAAAATGTCCAATGCAGAATGCGTCCCATCTGGCTTCTCTCTCAATCTCCTCACGCATTTCCCGAATGGCGGATGGCATTTGTGACTTGGTCTATGCTCGCGCGCGCGTACACAGCTGCGCGGGATTTCCTCCATTCATAATTTCGACCTTTGCTAAAATATTTGAAGTTCGCGTATTCCATGATGAAGGAAATCCGCATCATTTTCTTTATTTAAATGTTCACTAAAGTATTTAATAAAGCTTCAAAAGATTTCAAATGATAAATTAACCTCATGGCAAATTTCATACAATTTTCCCAATAGCCTATAAAAGTCAAATTTATTCATTTTCCTCATGGTGAATATATATTTTATTACCAAGTGACTTTTAGAAGTCATTTAATTTCCAAGATCTTATTTATTTAAAATATAAATAAATTGCTATATATTTATATCATGTATTATATTAAATATATTTTATTATAGTTTTATTTACCATAGTAAATATATATATATTTAAATGTTTTAATATTTAAATATTACTATATATATCTATATATTTATTCGTGGTAAAACTATAATAACGTATATATTTATATAATATTAAATATATATATATAAAAACATTCATATATTTACACTTAAATAAACATATACATACTTGCATTAAATCATTCAAATACGTGTATTGCGAGCCAGTCAGCATACTTCGAATACACCTGTTTGTGCAAACATGTATATATACGTTTAACTGTAAATTTAAGGCATCATAATAATGTTATGACAAACATCATAGATAGTATGCATATGTTTATAGGTGTGTTAGTCATGTGTATGTATCTGTATGTATGCCATGTCGACACATGTGTATGGCATAATAATTGCCCATCATACATCTGTATCGACATGTCATACATGTTTCTACGTACATATGAGTGGTACACGTATACGCATATACATCATATCTATACCATACCTATCAATTCACATTTCACATCAAAGGTCACAGAATAGTAAGTCAGTTAACAAGTAGCACCACTCACAAAGCACAAAGAAGTAATCCAAAACTCATAAGCCTAAGGATGACTTATCAAGATAACTCTATCTAACTCAGTTCCCAAAACCCTTAGTGAACTGTGTGTATGTTCAACTGATTAACTTTACCGGTTATCCGACCAAGCCACTCTCCCGAGTGTTGTCTCCCCTCCGCTTGGAGGAATAGTTCTTGTTCTTGCATCCATTGGCACAAAACCACGACAGTTACTTGCTCATAACAATTGCAGTATATAAATCAATTATAAAAACAAGATTAATTACTCTCTTTTATGCATTGCTTTATCCAAGAATAACATCAACCAAGGACACAGAATGAGCCAATCATAACATGTAAAAAGATTCTCAAATTGATAACAAGGTTCAACACATTTTATTCATTCAAATCCTTCCTTACAAACATAATGCTCTAAGCATTGCTAAAATAGTAACTATACAATTTCGGGGTGTAACACTTTCCCAGAATTGCTTGTCCCCAAGCAATTGCAAATCAGGATGCTGCAAAATCTGCTAATTTTCCCATGTAGCATCCTCTATAGGCAAATTCTTCCACTTAACCAAATACTCTTTGATTGTTCTCTAAACTCAATAATTGCCTCAGGAATCAAAACAAGTTGTCCTTCCTCATCCAATGGAGGCAATTTTGTTGATGCAACACAATTATGACCGAGAGCCTTCTTGAGTCTGGAAACATGAAACACATTGTGCACCTTGCTGTTCGACGGTAATTCTAACTCATAAGCCACTTCTCCCACTCTTCTGATGACCTTGAAAGGCCCATAAAAACGTGGCTTAAGTTTTTCAGCCCCACCCTTCTTGAGAGTAGACTGTCTATAAGGTTGGAGTCTCAAATATACCAAATCACCAACCTCAAAAGATCACTCAGTACGCTGCTGGTCAGCATATAATTTTTGTTGATTCTGAGCATGTTGGATATTGTCCCTCAATGACTTGAGAATGTCTTGACTTTGTTGCAACTTATCCTTTGCCTGAGGAGCTCTATAATCGCCAAAAACAAGATTAACAAAGCTTGGAGCTTCATACCCATACAAAGCCATGACAGCAGACATTCTGATAGACATATGATAGGATGAATTGTAACAATATTCACCCAAATGGAACCATCTCACCCATGCTTTCTGCTGTCCTGAAACATAATTTCTGAGATAACCCTCTAACCACTTATTGACAATTTCAGTTTGTCCATCAGTTTGAGGGTGATAACTAGTGCTCGGAGTAAACACTGTACCACACAATTTAAACAACTCTTGCCAAAAGGTCCTAAAAAATTTACTATCTCTATCACTTACGATATTCTTTGGAATCCCATGCAACCGAAACACCTCATGGAAGAACAAATCAACAACTTGTGCTACTGTAAATGAACTAGTAATGGCCAAGAAATGAGCGAACTTGGTCAATCTATCAACCACAACAAAGATACAATCCCTTCCTTGCACCTTTGGCAACCCTATAATAAAATCCATAGAAATACTCTCCCATTTCTGATTCGGAATAGGTAAGGGTTGCAAGTAACCAGCAGGAAAAACATGCTCATTTTTATTTGCTTGACATATATGACATTCTCTTACATAATTCAAAACTTCATTTTTTAACCCCTTCCATGAAAATCTTTCATGGATCTATTTGTAAGTGTTGAAGTATCCTTGGTGACCAGCAAGAGGTATGTCATGGAATGAATGTAGAACCTTCTTTTTTAACTTAGAATCTGATGCCAAAAAGATTCTATCTTTATAGTGGATTAGCCCTTCAAGCAACTTATATCTATCATCCTGAAAAGTGCCTTCAACAATGCTGGTTGCAAAAGAATTCTTAGCATAATCAGCTAAAATCTGCTCCTTCCATTTTGCAGAAATCTCAGATAAGGAGCACAAATGAGGCTTCCTAGATAATGCATCAGCGACTATGTTATTTTTCGCTTTGACATATTCAATGTCAAAGTCGTAAGCTTGTAGCTTACTCACCCATTTTTGTTGCCTCTCATTCAAATCCTTTTGATGCAAGAAGTGTCTAAGATTGTTATGATCAGTCTTAACAATGAATTTACTCCCAACCAAGTATTGCTTAAACTTGGCTAATGCATGCATGATAGCAAGCTTTTCTTTATCATAAATTGAATAAGTCCTTTCAGCTCCTCTTAATTTTCTGCTCTCAAAGACAATGGGATGCTTGTCTTGCATGAGAACAGCTCCAATCCCTTCTCTCGAAGCGTCACATTGTAACTCAAAAGATTTGGAGAAGTCCGGTAAGGCCAAAACTGTACACAAGCTCATTATCTATTTGAACTTATCAAAAACCACTTGAGCATTTTGAGACCATGCAAATGCCCCCTTCTTAGTGAGTTCGGTCAAAGGAGCAGCCATGTGAGAGTACCCTTTGAAAAACCGTCCGTAGAATCCACAAAGTCCTAAGAATCCCTTCAGATGTGTCAAATTCTTAGGTGGAGGCCAATCCAGGACTGCCTTGATTTTATCTGGATCAACTCTAACTCCCTTAGAGCTGATTATATGGCCAAGGTAGAGTAGTTCTGTCATCCCAAATTCACACTTTGATTCCTTGGCATAGAGGCATTCTGATTCAAGAATACTAAGCACCTCATCTAAGTGTTCGAGATGCTCCCCCCAAGACTTGTTGTAGATGAGAATATCATCGAAGAAGATCAACACAAATTTCCTTATCTGCTTCTGAAAAATTTTGTTCATGCAAGACTGAAAGGTTGCTGGAGCATTAGTCAAACCAAATGGCATGACTAGAAATTCATAATGCCCAAAATGACATCAAAAAGCAGTTTTCTCAATGTCGGCTTCTCTCATCCTGATTTGATGGTACCCAGATCTGAGATCAATCTTAGAAAAATACATTGCACCATGGAGCTCGTCAAGAAGCTCATCAATTCTAGGAATAGGATATCGGTTCTTGATAGTTTTCTGATTTAATGCACGGTAATCAACACACATGCGCATGGTACCATCTTTCTTTTTTACAAGAACCATAGCTGAAGCAAAAGGGATTTTGCTTGGACGGATATGACCCATCTCCAAAAGCTCTTTGATGGCTTTTTCAATCTCATCCTTTTGCTTCTTGGGATACCAGTAGGGAGTAGTAATAACCGGTTTAGCCCCATCTTCAAGCTCAATAATATGTTCAGCCCCCCTTTCAGGTGGTCTTCTAGGAGGTATACTGCCAAAAAATTTACTCCTCTTTGTGATTAAAGACTAAACATCTGGGGGTAGTGTCTTTTGTCCTCCACTGGACTAGAGGGAAGAATTAAACATTCAACTGCCCATTCAACATGATCATGCCGAATCAATTTCTCCATTCTTTTGAAAGACACAATTCGAGGACCTCCATTGGACAATCCTCTTAAAACCACCATTTTTCCCTCTGCCTAGAACTTCAATTCCACTATTTGAAAGTTCAAAGTGATCTGACCAAGAGATCGCAGCCACTGAATCCCAAGCACAACATCCGTTTCTCCAATTCCTACAACGTAGAAATCATCTTTGACTTCATAAGTTCCCAATTGCATGGATAGGTTGGAGATCTTTCAGTTGCAAGAAATTGTGAATCCATCCGCTACCATGACTTTGAATCCTTCAAATTCTCCAGTCTTGAGCCTTCTTCTTGCAACTAGCCCTTCATCAATGAAGTTATGCGTTGCTCCAGTATCAATGAGAGCAACCATTCTCTGCCCACTAAGCATACCACGAACCCTGAAAGATTCATCTTCTGGAAACTTGTTAATTGAGCAAAGGTATCTCCACTTCCTTGCCCTCTTTCAAGTTCTTCAAGAACTTTTTCCTCATCACTATACTCATATTCATATTGCTGTTCTGGAAAATCAGAATAAGCCCCCACATGATGTGAAAAAACTTTACCACAGCATCTATGCCCTCTAGACCATGATTCACGACATGTGTAGCAAACCCCCTCTTTTCTTAACTTCTCACGCAACTCTTCATCCATTTTAGGTGGATATTTTTTTAATGGAGTAGGAGATTGTTTCTTTTCCTTCGTATGAACAAATGGTTTTGAAGGAAACTTAGGCCTTGGAGCAGCCAATTCCATGCTTCTAGCTTTCCTTATTGCTTCCTCAAGACTTGGTGGATCAAATCCTTTAACCCACCCTTTCAATGGCTCCATAAGACCTTCAAAGAAAAACACAAGAAGCCTTTTCTCAGTGATGTTGGGCACCATCACGGAAAGTCTTTGAAAATCAATAATGTAAGAATCCAATGAGCCCTGCTATTTCAACTGAGCAAGCTCACGGAACTTGATTTCTGGATCCTTGGTATCAAACCTTTCAATCAGCTTGTTGGTAAATTCTTCATATGTATGGATGAGGTTATGGCCAAGAGTGACTAAACCGTGGTACCACCACTCATGTGTTGCTCCATCCAAATGCAATGTTGCAAATTTGATGGCGTCTTCTTCAGGCATAGGCTTGAGTGATAGGTAATTGTCCAACTTCTGGACCCATGAACGAGCTGTGCACTTGTCACTTCCATCATAATGAACCAAGGTGACTTTGGCAAGTGCTTGTTGGTAGTCCATTTTGGGACCCATAGGAGCTCGAAAATCCTTTTTTCCGCCTCTTCCTTTCTTTTGATTCATATACTGATCAAAAGTTAAATTCTCTCTGATTTCATAGGGAAGAGAGACATACTCCATGTGACTTTGTCTTACTTCATCTGCCATGGGGACTTCGGGCTCGGCAGAAGCTTCCACCCTAGGAGTGAAGGAAGGAAGGAGAGGTCTAGGGGCTGATTCCCTTGAATTGGCAACATGTTGCCCAACTATTCTACCTCTTGGTTCTGAATTAGAACCACTAGAATCTGATCCTTGCTTTGGTTGGGTGTGATTACTTGCTGATCCATTTTTGCAAGTAGTTTTGACATCATGTCCAGCATTGCATCAAACTTCTTTTCAACTCTAGAATCACTGTCATCTTTAATCTGATTGGCCGGTCCCTTACCCTTGTCAGCCATACTGTCAACTGATGTTTCTTGGTTTCTCAAAACCTCTGAAAAAGTGTCAATCTCAGGAAGCTAAAACTGAACTATGTTTCCTCTGGTGTAGCAACGGAATTCTCTGTCACTCATCTGTCATTGAAGCACTGAACACACAGGATGGCAGGAAAACAGGCTCTAATACCACTGAAATATACCCCTTAATTTTTCCCTTTGTTTTTCAATCACAACAATGCAAATCATGCACTCGTTAAAAATTAGCTCCAAACCAAAACACAGTTGAAACAACTCTAACCAAGAATGTGCCCTAAAACCACTTAAGTAGGAGGGGCAAGCAATGGTCAGAGGATCCCTAGGATTTAATAACTTGATAACAACTGAAAATGAAGAGCTAAACTCAACACCAAGAATGTGCACGCAAGATCCTTTTGCAAGGCGGGGTGCTAACATATGGTGGAGTGCTAGATATTAAACTGAAATAAAACTTCTTCTACTGAAGCAGGCATCCACAAGCGGTGGGAATACTCCACTTATTTCGTGGATGTGATTATTACAATTATTTGAAGGCGACAAGCTAGCCAATTAACCTCACTTCCACTTAAACTGTGGGGGGTATACAATCCACACAACCACTTTATTTTCGTGGGGGGAATACAACAAAGTAAATTGCAGCAAGTAAACAAATTGCTATTAGTACTACTAATCAGCTTACAAACAATTACTAAACAGCTGCAATATATCAACGATAAGTTCTCAAAATAAGCAATGGTTAGAGTATCACTTCCTCTAACGTTTACAACTTGAACAGATGAATAACTGAAGCTCAAAACTGTTGTACCCAAACCGAAATTTTTGCTTCATTAAGGCATTTTGCTTAAAATGGTCTAAACCTTGTAAAAGTGGGGTCAAAACTCAGTTTTTGGGCAAATAAAGTATGGGCTTTTAGTCAGTGTGATGCCAGGAAGATACTGGCAAAATTTGAAAATTTTGAAAATTAGGGTTTCTGAAATCTATTTTTAGCCCGAAACCCTAAAAAATAGGAACTTGTCAGAATTGGCTGAAATTAATTTTGATTGGCTTATTTCACATCACAATCACAGTGGTGAAGTCAGTTTCAGTTAAAAGTCAGTTTAAGGCTGGTGGGTAGTTTTCACTTTTTCAGGAGAAAAGTTAGGATCTTCGGGGTCATCAATGGCAGTTGGCCAGTACCAGGTATCAATATCTAAGCCTGAAACTCAAAGAGGAACGCTCTACGATAAAAGATGTTGGAAATAATGCTTTTTGATGGAGGGGATTTTCAGATTGGCAAAAAGTGCTAAAATATTCTAAGTCTGGGAACTTTTCACTATGTAACGTAGTAGACACTTGCGCAATCAACGTGCAAATCAACTTTATAGTGTCCGTACATGTGAAAATGATGAAGTATAGTCATCCACACACCTCAGCAGTCACAACGCTTCGACATGGTCAACCGCAGGGATGGATACAGCGTTTGCAAAGCATAAAATGGTGAAAATCAATGAATTCAAAACAAATCCGCTCCCCTGTAGCCTAGGGGCGCCCTTCCATTTGAAGGTCAAGATTTGAGTGTTTTGGATAAAGGATACATTCATTGTTTTATGTTTTCAGTCAGCTTTCCGACTAGCCATGAAGCAAGATTATCCGAGTTACAGAACTTCGGCAAACGAAGACAGAAGCAGAGGTTGCAAAGAGTGTTTTCTCACAAGGAGGCAATCTAGAAATGCAGATCCGCTCCCTTCTAGCCCAAGGGCGATTTTCTTTTTGAAGGCCCAGATCTAGATGCATGTGTGTTTTGATGGTTTCAGTCTTTGCAGAATTAGTTTAACTTTTCAACGAGCTATCAAGCGGAAGCGTATCCAGTACAGAAATCCAGTTATCAGCATTAGAAGTGGAAATTGTAGGCAGGATACATGTCATAAGAAGTTTTTCAAAATGCAAATCCGCTCCCCTGTAGCCCAGGGGCGATCCTGAATAAGACCTGTTTGATGGATGAATTTGCAATTGAAGTCTTCCTGAGATCTCTTCCAGCTCAGTTCAGTTTTGCAGTGTATCCGTTCACAAGACGATCCGATGTTCTGAGTAACTGTGACAGAGGTCCTACCGAGCACGTAAAACAGAGGATGGTGAAGCGTAGCTACACAAAGCTGCACAGCTGTAGGCTAGGGGCGATTCTCCTTTAGGCCTGCCAGACGGGGTTATTTGCAATTACAGTCTTCACAAGACTTGTGTGCAATTACTCAAGCTATCCAACGAGTCTAGCCGACAACCTCCGGGATTTGGCGAATGCTCGTACGTGCGAGGTCAAGATGATAATGCTGTAAAGAAGAGCTGATTGAAGGCAGTTCAAAAAATGACTAAGTGTAAGAATGTTATTTTCTTTGAAAAAGGCGATTTTCTTTTAGAGGCCTTAAAAGCAATTTTCTGGCTTCGTCGTCTCCAAGAACATCTCTTGCAAGTTGACCAAACTGTACAGCAAGACAGACGGCACGCATATCGGAACATTCCAGTTCCCGGTATCAAGGGTCAAAGTATGGTGTTCAGATGAAAATCACACTTTTGTCAAAATGGTGTTTGAGCTATCACAGAATAGGGGCGCTCATTCTTTTGGGGTTCTTAATACAATTTTCAAATCCCTCATATACAGTCATTGGATGCAGAGTACTTCTAGTCACGCAATGAATCCATTATTCAGTCAGTGGAGTTCATCATTCACCGTCAACGGCAGTTTGAAGCATCAGAAGGCAGAACGAAGAAATGACTAAGTCTGGAGTCAAAACATCAATTTAATCAGAGGCGCCTAATTTTCTAAGGTATCAGATGATGATTTTAGCAGTTGTTGCTCCCAGCAGACATTTCATCCTTGTCATGCAAGCTTCGCGGTGGATATCTCAGCACAGTCGCAGGCTCATCAGTCAGCCAGAAATCAGAGCTGAACATGGTCGGTTGTAACTTTGCAGTCAGCTACAAAATAGGAGATTCTCAAAAATCTCATAACTCTTGCAAATGGAAGCCTAAAAGATCAAAATTTGACTTTTTAGAATCAGGGAAGTGTGTTGAGCACAACAAGATGCTATTTTTGGCAAAATGATAAAAATAATATTTTTGCATGCAAGGCATTAAAAAGTGACGAATTTCTTCAAAGATAAATATTGGTGCCACTTTTAGTTCTTTGCATGCTTTGAAGTTAAAATATTATTTTTAGTCTAAAGACTCAGAGACAGCAGCAGTTCAACTGGTAAAGGGCCAATCGGATTCCTTCTTCACAGTTAGGGTTTGAGCTTGCAGTCTTGCTTTTGTAGTACGATTTTGCTCTAGTTATGCAAGCATGGCATTCATCATTTCATTCATCCAGCTTGAGCAGAGGTGAATTCTTTCTAGAGTTGGGCGAATTTCTTCAGCGGTCAGTTGTGAAGGCATAAAAAATATTCTTTTGCAGGTACAAGTCAAGATTCATCAGCAGAATTCAAGGCAGAGTGGCGATTTTGACAGAAGAAGATAATAAATAAATAAAAATTAAAAAACATCTTTCTTCTTCTCTAGATTTCTTCCATCTTCTCGTCTTAAAATTTTCTCACATGTTTGAAGAATTGGCGTTTTTGGCAAAACAAATCATCTGGGTTGATTCAGAATTGCTTTCTCAGCAAAACCCATGTGCTAGAATTTTCAAGAAAAATTTGTTCCAGAGCATCAGTTCTTGAGGCTTTGATTTTCTGAAGTGAAATTCCTTTGCATGGTGGAGTAGAAGTCGATATTTTTCGAATCTAACGTTGTGGGTTGTCTTAGAAATATCTTCTGGACAAAACCCATATCTCAGATTTTCTCGGGAAAAAATGTCCTCACAGCCCCTCAGATCTCAACTGAAAACCTTTTGCATGCGGGCCTAAATCACATTTTTCCGAATTTCTGACGTTGTGGGCCATCTTAGAATTTGATTATGCACAAAACCCACGTCTCAGAATATTTTGTGAAAATTGCCCTTCGACAGGCTATTTTTAGCCTTATCTAGAGTGATTTTTGGTTTTCCGGAGAAGTTGTCAGAAAGTAGCTGTGTTCACAGTCAACAGGCGAGTTTTTCCGGATGCAGTTCACACAAATCGAATTCAAGACGATGTCAGTCTTAATTCATGATTTCATCAGAAAAGCTGACATTGATTTGTATCAAGCGCATCAGAAAGGTTGACAAGCGTAGTCACTCAAGTCCACATGGTTTTATGCCTCGTATAGCTGATTGTCTTCCAAGGCCAGTTTAGAGGGTTGATAAGCATGAAAAACATGAGAAACATCAAGCTGCAGAAGAAATAGTGGCCATCACTTCAGTTTACAGAGCCGCCAGAGTTACCAACCAATGAAGGGCCAGTTTAAGTATGCAGAGGTTTTCGGTTTTGCTTGAGTTACTAACTAGCAGTTGATTGACAGTTGAGACATGTGATGACCTCTAGATGGTGATGCAGTTACTAACCTCGTGGAGGGGTTACTTGCTCGAGATCAGGGTCAGTGAACTTCAGTTCAAGGCATCCCACCTTTTCCAAGATAGACATTAGACACAGGAGTTAAACTCGAGGCTTCTTTCCGAGTTAACTTGCTGTTATACATTGCATGCATGTCTTTCTTGGAAACATCTACATATACTTGGAGATTAGATTAGATTTTTCAGTTGACTGATGATAGCATTCCAGTTGACTTGCTTTCAATAAGGACGTGCATGTTGCACCTTGTCCATTTAGATTAGATGTTTCAGTTAACTGATGATAGTTTCCCAGTTAACTGTATAGTTTCATTCAATTAGGGTTTAGGAATAAGATCTTGCATGCATTGCAAGACTTTAGTTGACTCAAGGTGATTTTAGGGTTGCCTACACCTTGATGTCTATAAATAAGAGCTTTCAGCTCATTTGTAATTAGCTTTTCCTGGTGATAGAGAATTGCTGCGTTGTCGGCAACATGCCTATTCTCAAGATTGGTTCACCCTTGTAAATTAGAACTTTTGCTTGATAGCATACATGCTGCGCCTACCTTGCCTGTAGTATTGCTATTATTGTATCTGTTCAAAGAGTAATTGCTGTTATAATAAATTGTTGCGCCTACCTTGCCTTCATGTTATTGTTATGGTGTTTATTCGATCTTAGTTAAATGGGGTTGCTGGTTTGATCGTTATTGCATGCGTGTTGCGTCTATACAATCTACTGTCCCAGTTGCTTACCTTTTGTTTTGTTGATTATAAGCCTATTCAGAAGAGCAAATAGTTGCGCCTACCTTGCCTTCATGTTGCAAAACTGTACTTAAAGCTTATCGTTTGATGTGTGTTATAGTAGACTCATTCAGCCAAGCAGATAGTTGCGCCTACCTTGCCTTCATGTTGTGAAGCTGTACCAGGTTTACCGTCCTTTTGTTTGTTTTAATAAACTTCTTCCCGGATTAGCAAATAGTTGTGCCTACCTTGCCTTCATGTTGTGAGCCCGCACCTGGAGTTTATCGTACAATACATTCCTGCTCCATTTCCTCATGCTCTGTTTCTTGAGGAAACTGGATAGATTTAAAGAAGTTAGCTTAGTTGTAGTTAGATGATCTACGAAACCAGAAAATACTTAGCTGCAACGTTCTAGGTTTTCTTAACCTTGTGCCTCTACCAGCTGAGAACAAAAAGATAGGACATTAGTTTAGTTTTCTATTTCATGCATTCCAGCACAATGAGGGAGCTTCCCCTCCTAATTTGAAGAGCACTCATTACGTAGTGTGCATAGCTGTCCGTACAAACTCACACTCCAGAGGTGTTAGTTCTTACGCCAACAAAAACAACATGATAATAAAACTTAACTAATCTGATCAGCAATAGAAGGTACAGAAAATCAGACTAGCAAGCTATATATTCACCAAATTGGACGAAAATCCTCTAAAACAGCTCCGAATACCTCCAAACCACAGTCGATCAACAGCTGGAAGCAAGGCGTCCAAACTCCAATGGAAACTCGAGCCAGAAATAGATGGAAACAGCAGGCACAAATTCCAATGCAAGTACCAAATGGTGTGGCCCCTCAAGGAGGTCGACTTGCTCTTAAAGATCAGGAACTTGATAATTAAATCTGCAAATTTGCAGGAAGGGGCGCCCTCCACAGTAGAATAGCTTGGGCCAACACCCAGAATGAAACCAAAATCAATGATGAAGCTATGAACAGAAAATAGCTTCAGCCAAGCCAAATCAACAACTTAAAAAACAGGCTTTACATCAGCAACTTGTTCGATTTTATCAAATTGAAGCTTCATCTGTATTTCAAGGTGAAATACAGTCATAATGATCCACCTAGGGAGCCATAGTTTTAGGCCCGAAGAATGGATTGAATTCGCTAAGCTTCCCCTTAGCTAGGTTCTAGATTCAAACCAACAGCATAACTTTACTTTCCAATTTCCAAGATGAGATACAAAGGGCAAAACACCAATATATAAGCTTTTACCAAGAGGAGATGAAACGTTTGAACTTCCAAAGAAAACTCTTCCTTTTCCCAAAAGGGACGCCAATCTCCAAAAAGGCTCCATTTAAAATATAAAATAAACTCTTTATCCCACTCCTTCAAGTCGTCCCACTTTAGATGATGAATAAACATTTAATAAAATATTAGATGTATCTTACTTTATGGCCCCAACTTAAAAACAACTTAAAGTCATTAAGCTATGCATGGGGTACAACTTCAAAAATACATTTTTAACTAAGTATGAACTTAGTCCAAGGAACAAGCCACCACCAAATTGGAAACTGAGATATTACCAAAATCTAGATAATGAACTGCACAACACTGCTGATGAAGACACTACCAAAAATAGACTTACTAAAAATAGCCACTGCTAAAAATAGTAAGAACACATCAAAACCACAGTAAACCAAGCTGAGTAGGAAACACTGGAAATCCTAATTTGCTTAACTGAATAGCCTACAGATTTCCGGAAATAGGCTAACAGTTCACAACAAGGTCATTACTAAAAAGGGGACATTACATTATCCAAGTTATTATTTGCAAATTGAAAAGAGCTGAGCAACAGGGTTTGCAGGCATGGCGTTTCAAGCTGTTTTGAGGATGATAACCCTCGAATAGGACAATGTCTATAGGTGTGGAAGATCACCCAAGGGCATTTTGAGAGATAGTCTCATACAAAGATTATTAAAAAGCTTCATTGGTTTTTCTTAGAGATCTTCATTCAAGGGTTTACAGAGGTTTCAGGATTCAACTGGATATTTAGTTTGAAGGGACATTTAGGGTGGAATAATACATGGTTGAAGATTATTGATATTCTCAACTTCTGATCAAGCATTTTCAGATCTGCAATTTATTCTGTTGTTTCCGGATATGAATTAAATGTATTCTTTGAATCATTAATAATATCTAGTTATTAATTTCTTGCATCTGTTTGAAATTGGTTTATTTGTGAAAATCTTTATTTTTTGTATTGTCTGGCAAAACCCCAAAAAAACCAGATCAAGGGGGGTTATTACTTTGGTATCAGAGCACAATATAACTTGCCAATTTGAGGGGTTTTCAAAAAGCAAGTTTTCAGAATATCAAGGTTTGAAAGATTTCTGAGAATCTGATTTATATCTAGTGATTCCGGTTTAGGGTTTGAAGAATTTAATTAGAAATTTGTAATCATATTGATCAGACTTTCAAAGTAACAATGGTTGCAAGGGATTTAGAGGATTAAATAATATTAAAATCTTTGCTTTTCTTCAGCAGTCGTGCCTCTTCATTTGAATGTCATTTGTCTTGGTATTTATTTTGTTAATAGAGGTTAACACTCACCGTAGCCTTTGATTAACTCCCTAGTTGGAATCAGTAGGTTTAAGGAGGACGTGGTTGTTGTTTCATGTACAAGGACATTACCATAGGAGTTAGCGTGGTTTTTGAAAGGGAGAATTCTATGTTGATTTTGCACTCAAAAAAAGACAAATTTTGAATTCTTCAGCAAATTAAGACAAAGAAGCAGCCGCTAGTCTAAAAGCTAAGAGAGAGACGTGGGCTTCAATGTTTGACCTGGCAATAAGACAAATAGCATGTAGACAAAATCAAAGTTAGGACAAATAATATAAGTGTGCAGATTCAGACCAAGAAACAAAGCGCTATAAATAAAGACAATTTGAGAAATCAATCGCCAAGTTGGGGAAAGGACAAGCTGGGAATAAGACAAATCGTGGGAGACAAGGCCCGACAAGAAAGCAAGTAGCTTCCAAACAAAGAAAAATTCAAAGAAAGACAAACAAAGGTGCTGCCAGGTTGGTGTATATGCTACAAATTTAAAGGACGGGAGCTGCCTGGTAAGTAGATGTCAGTAGAAGGCATATCATGGTAATAAGGAGCCGCCTTTATCAGTGAATGTGCAGCCAAAAAAGACAAAAATCAAGGCGACCCTAAGTGAGTCAATTATTGTGGTTGAATAAGGGGTTTGTGGAGTCTTATAATCCAACACCACTAGAAGACAATATGCTACACATTATAAGAAGCACTGCCAACTGGGAGTATAGTCCAAGAGCCTGATAGTATAGACGAATGGTTATGTCCATCACAGTCTATAGAAAAAAACAAATAACAAAGGAGACGCTAAGGAAATCTATTGCAGGTCCCTTCTTCCAACCTCTAGGCATAAAAATTGAGGCAACAGTTGGGTCCTGCATGTGTGCATGCTTGCAAACATCAACTAGCCACCAACATCTAATACCACAGATTATATCCGCTAATATTGAGCTATTATTATATTCTTTCGTGTGAATATGGGAACCTACGGATGAGTCAAAAGAGTCGACTTATATTTCAATTCTAAATACTAGCTACCAGAAGGACATAAAGATTAAAAGAGGTCAATGTTATTTTGTTGCCACTAATTTCAAAGGAATCGTGGCATAGCCTGGGTCGTCATCCTTCCCATATCACAACCTATTATGTAAGCAATCGATCAATATTGCAAGAGTGGGAATTGATAGTCCAACCGCATCATTTGACAAGCATATTGGGAGCTGCTCACACAAATAAGGACAAAGAATTGAATCTATTTTATGCCAGTAGCATAAGGACAAATCATGGTTAGTGCAAATACAAACAAACTTTGGAGGAGTCAACGCCAGAGTGTTGAAGACATTGACTTGGTCGACTCAGGTCAGGTCAAAATATAATCTAGAATAATTGAGTTGTTTTCTGTGATAAATATGATATGATTATGTGCTTTATAGTAGAACAAATATTACTCTCTTGAGTGGAAAAACGATATAATATATAATTCATTGGAACTGTGATATGTTTCAAATATTGTAAGCACTTAATTCTTGCAATGCATTTGAAATTACTATGTATCCAAATAACGTTGATTGCATAAAGGAAGATAAATCAGACCATCAAAAAATAGTTTGACAAATAGCATTGTCAAACCAAAGTGGGTAACCGAAAAATATCATCTACAAGGGTAGGGAATATTTCAGTGGAAATCAGAAAAAAATATCGCTTACAAGGGTGAGGGATATCTCAATGGTGTCATGAGTGGGAAGAAACAGGTGTACAGTAGAGGTACAAACAGTGGAATGATGAATACTTTTGGTAAGTCTATTTCCGAGTTGATAAAAGAACTCTCTGAATTTATGAAGGATCCAGACATCAAGGGGTACTATACGACAGTGATAAAATCCAAACATAAGGGAGAGACTCAAAACCAGATATTAGAACCAAAAACAAATGATGATGAAGCTGAAATTTCTAAAGCAGCAATAGAGGAAGAGTACTTGAGTCCTGTTGAAGAAGATAACATAGAGCCTCCTTGTGAAGGAGAGTTAGATGTGGATGATTGGCTTAAGTCAAATGTTGAAAGTAACTTCAAAGTGTTTGATAATCCACTTTTTGAGATGAAAGCGAAGACACCTTATGATAACCCACTTTACGAGGTGGAGTTCCATGATGTGCATGAGGAAGATGCCCCACTTTATTTGAATGGTAGTTTGGAGCATGTTGAAATTTTCAAATCAGTAATTATTGATGTACCTTTTAATCATTCTGATGATGTTAATGCAGCCTATGAGCAGAGTGTTTCAATTCATGAAACTTACAAGGTTGATTTACAAAAAAGCTTTGTTGAGGATTATGCACTTGAGAAAAATGTTTGGTTTGAGCTTGCTGCAGTTCTCAAATCAACAATTTAACGTAAGCAATTTGATTGTCTTCTGGATTATAACCCAAGGCATGAAGGTGATCAAGAATGCAGAGGATTGATGCTTTATACTATGTCATCACAAAGTTCTTTTCATCAAAGGAAGCATCATAAGGAAGGTGAAGGAATCCATGCATGGCTGCACACAAGAGTATGGGAACAGGGGCTCTATTAAGCCATTGGGAATCAAGAATAAAGGGCTGTCCTCCACGTAGGAATCACAATTTGCAAGTTGGGACAGCCATTGTTCAGGAATTCGGAGGGGAGTTGTATCATCTCCTCAGCATGGTGCCATAGGGATGATACTCCTATCCTTGAGCCGTTGAAATGTTTGGTATTTGTATATTGAAAACGAATTAAATATAATTCAATTGCCTGGCCATACCTTTTAAAGAAGAAATAACTTTATTTTTGCCAATCGCATTGTATATATGGTTGACGGATTTTACAAGTGAAACAAGGTGGATGAAGGAATTGCATGAGTTTGGATTGAAGTGACATAGATATGAAGAAGACGTGGGAACCCCAAACATCATGTAGCACTAACTAGTTTATACCTCTTGACCGTTGCATATTATCCCTAGGTGTTGCGCCTTTACCAAGAGTTGAAGCATCATATGGGAAGGGCTTATGAAGTCTGTTGTTAAGGAAGGAATGCGATAAGGAATAAGTTTCCAAGGAGTTCAGGCTGTGGGAAGATCATCGCCCAAGTGAGTCTACTACATATTCATCCAGGTCAGCCAAGTATAATATTAATTATAATGTGAAATAATTCTTGAAAATATATATTGTAACAAATTTCTGAGTTGAAATATTTGTATCAGCTGGAAAACATAAGATAATATATATCCTGATATTGTGAATCATTTTAAAATGCATATTGTTATGAATGTTATATTATGAGGAATGCATATTCTGTAATTTGTACACAACATTTATGTTTTCGGTGAAAACAATCTAGAAGCACACTCAGAACAGCAGCAGGATAAGTGTTTGACGAAATGCCTATTCGCATAAATTAGCAAAGGTGAAAAAAAATTGCATACAAAATTGCCTTGGGATATTTCATCCACTATCTCATAAGTATGTATTCGATGGAAAGCTAGCTATGTATAAAGTCACGTGTTAGCTTTGTAGCAACCATTCTGAAACTTTGTAAGGTTTTTCTAAAATTAATATAAAGGGAGGGGCCCATTTCGCTCACTTACTGATCAAGAAAGATTTATTAATTATTCTATTATAATAAATATTTGCAATCAAATTAATAATATTATTAATAAGTCATTCATGACATTGTGTGATGGTTAAACTATGGCATTGTTGTTATAGTCACCAAAGTTCAAACCCCTACTAGGCCATTATGTCGCAGGCATTGTGCTCATGGGTTTGAACCTTTTGCATTGAAGTTGTTGATGTTCATACCAGTGACTTTGTGCTCCAAACTGTCATTGGGAAAATGTGCTCATGGGCTTTGTGCCCCTATTGGGCTATTGAGTTCGTAGGTTTGGACTATTCACATTAACGCAATGTGTTCATTTTGGGAATGGGGTCCCCCATTTGTGGCCTCACCTAGTTTGGGCCCAGCTAAAAATTCCCATGTTACCAATCAAATAATAATATCATTAATAAAATATAAATTATAGAATTTAAATATTTAAATTGTGTGTTTTACATTGTGTTGTGTCTAAATTTAAAAATAGAGCCACTATAGTGGCATGAGTGGCCCACATATGGCATACTATAAGGATAAAATTTACATTTTAAATACCTATATGTATAATTAACTACTATAATTATAGTTAAATACCATTTTCTAAAAAAATTGAAGAGTACTAGCTTTTTAGATTAATTTTTGGTTATCTCAGCAGCTAGGGGGTTCTTGAACTCACTGGCACCATTACAGCAACCCCCTTGCTGCCACTGTAGTTATTCCTCAGTGTAATTACAAAAATTTAAACAACGAAAATCTAGCACAGATCAAAGAATCAAAAGATCTCTATTTATAATATCTAGATTACATAATTTGGATGAAATTCATGGTCCATTCTGGATTTGTTGCTACTTTTTCTAAATTATTATGAAAAGAGCTATAACCAACTACAATCATTTATTAGCAATAAATATGATCTATAAGTAAAGATATAGTCTAGTTTCATATGGTCTTTTGCACATCTTCTTAGATTTTGAGTTTCATCATTCTAATCACATCAATCTCTAGAAAATTGAGTACAAATACAGTATTTATTATTAGTCCACAGCCATAAACCATTTAGAAAAATTTAGAAGATACCCCAAACATTTGTGATTCAAGTTACTATAATATTGATGCTCAATTATCTTTAAAAACAGTTGTGATGAGGAAGGGCTTTATTGCTGTAGCGAAACCTAACAAAGGATATGGCTGGCAGTGAAGAAAGGTGGAAGGTGAAGCTGCTGGTAGGTTCCCCTAAACTGAATAATGTTGTGCCTTAGTCCAGTGTGCAGAACTAGACATTGCTCTCCCTGTTTCTGCACAAGGGGAAAGAATGCTGATGTTTTGAAGGTTTAGTGAGAGAAAGCAAAACAATTTGTTCTGAAATGCTGAGGGAAGATGTACACAAGCTCATGGCTGTATCTTCAGCCTATAACACAGGATGTACAGAACTATTTCAAATGTTTGTGTTGAGCTCTTTTCCTGAGCATTATTCTTTGGAGGATGGTATAGAGGAAGAGGAAGAAGGAGACTTGGAACATGTGTCTCATATGAAAGAGGGTTGGACTACGGTAGTTAAAAGAAGAGCAAAATAAATCATCTTCCCAAATGATTTTATGATCTCCTATTAAAAAGAGACTGGAATATTTGCATTCTCTTTTGGTATTTGTCAAGGGTGGGGGATCCAATAGAACCCCCAACTACTTAATCTAAAAAAGGAAAAAAGCACTGATGCTAAATTTATATTAATAAAATGTGTAATCTCCAAAAATACCTCAATAATGTGACCTGTTCTTGAAATTTGGAAGAGAGGTTGTTCTCGATAAGAGAAGATGATAATGATGCAACCTTTTGGCTTTACATTTTAGATAGGGACACAATTTCAACTATATCTAATTACTAGATTACTTATGAACACAATTTGAACAATAAAGGAAAAGATTATAGAATGCATTACTAATTTTTAGCCTTACGAAAAATTCTCTAAAATGAAAGCACACAAACATTAGCAGGTACCAATACTTACAGTTCGAATTGGTTCTTCAGGTCGGCCAGTGGCACAATCAATTAATGTATGAATACCAACTAATGTTGCTGGAATTGTCTCTGGTTTGCTCAAGTCTGCCTGTTCATAATCATACGAGATATTTCGGATCTTATTAGACTTTGCATGTAACTAACAGATGAGCATCCTAGCATACAAGCATTTGTAGCTCTAGCATCAAAAATTGCTAGTCTATCGAAGTGACTATGAAATAACATATATCACCACCTTAGGTTGGTGCAACAATCACATCATATAGATTTTAGTTAGGCTTGGTTTCATAAATAAAAGTGAGTATGAAATAACATATATCACCTTAGGTTGGTGAAATAATTATACCATATATATTTCAGCTAGGCTTGACTTCAGCAATAAACTGTAAATCATATATCTGATACTTCCAAAAAATGAAACAGGAAGGAAATATCATGCATTGTCAAGTAAAGATAACAGTAACGCATAACAGAAAATCAAATCATAACACAAGTAATTGATTTCAATTTCTTTCTGAACACAAAGTCTTGCATATATAACTACCCTTTCAAATTGGCTTCAACAACTATGCAATAGTGATAATAAATTATTTCTTGTAGTTAAGGACTACCTCAACATTTTAACTAACTCTTTAGTAAATAAAAATACAACTATGAAATTCAATTTCAAAGCCAAATTATATCCTACTCAAGTTGCCAAATAACTTGGTGACTGTAATTCCAAATATTTGAGATGCAAGTAGAAACAAACAACCAATGCAAATTCCTATTTCAAACCAAGCAAAACCTCTAGATAGAGCTCACAAGAGAGTACAAACAAAGCAATAACATCAAAAACCAAATTCAAATGTTACCAAAGCTTCCATTGTGATTTGATTTGCTCCTTGATTAGTTGGAATGTGGATGCTCTTTTTCTTGAAGATACCAATTTCACAGCATGTACTTAGCATAAGTGATAACGGATTAGAATGAAGGATAAAGTGCTTGAATTTATAGACTTTTAGAAGGGGGAATGGATGGTCAAGATCTGATTGTGAGATCAATGGTGGAGAATGGTTGAGAGGAATTCCCTAAGATCAAGGAGAGGATGGAGGATGTAGATGTAGGTTGTTAGATTGTGAATGGTTAAGATGAACTATTGTGAGGATGAGGAAAATAAGGAACAAGAGCATCTAGTGGGGCTAGATTCTTGGATTGGGTTGAGAGAATAAGGGTCGATGAATATTTTTGAAGGGTTTTATAGCCTTTCCAACTCCTAGCGTAGCTTCAAAGGAAGTCAAAAGACTACTGCAACCTTCCATTTGTGAGTCGCATCTTTACATAGGTTGTCATACCAATATTACAAAGGGTCATACCATGTTAAAATGTTTTATTGAGGCCATACTATCTTGTGTGTGTCATACTACTATAGGGGATGCTGATCGGTGGGTTTCACTCTACATTCAATGTCTGCAATTTGTTGTACCCATAATATTTTTTTTGCTTCATCAAGGCATTTTGTTTAAAATAGTCAAAATCTCAAAATCGTCTGTAGTTGGAAATTTAGAAAAGTGGAAATTTGCATGTCATGCATGAGGGTAAAGAACTCAAAATTTTCAAAATCTGACAATCTAGATCTGTTCAGAATGAAGTTATCTACAAAACCAAGATTTTAGTTTTTTAGAATTAGGTTTTCCTAAATTTTAGGAAAAATTAGGGTTTCTTTTCCTAAAATTTAGGGTTTTCTAGGTTTGTTGCGAAACGGATGTCTGTAAAGTTACTTTTTCAAAAAACCCTAAAAATAGTGGAAAAAAACCTAAAAATAGCCCAAACCCCCAAAAAATAGGATCTTGTCAGAATTGATTGAAAATTATTTTGATTGGCTTATTTCACTTCACGATCATAGTGGTGAAGTTATAATCAAGAAAAAGTCACTTTAGGGCTGGTGGGCCTATTTCACTTTTTCGGGAGAAAAATTAGGAGTTAGGACCTTTGAGGTCATCAATGGCAAATGGCCAGGTGCCAAATGTCGAAATCTAAGCTTAAAACACTCTAGTGAAGATTCTATGGCGAGATATGTTCAAAATGATGCTTCGTTTTAGAAGGGATTTTCGTCGAGGAGAAAATCATGAAAATGTTTCTGAATCTGGGGAGAAAAGAGCACCTGCTAGCTAGGGGCGCCCTAGATTTCAAAGGCCCAGATTATCTTTTTGAGATTTGTCACTTCCAAGAAGACTTCTCTGAAATCCTGTCAACTTCGCGATGAGCCTACCAGCCAGTCCAAAAGATTTGTCCAGCACCTGAAATTGAAGATTGAACGAGGAACGAGGGAGATGAAAAAAAGACTTGACACCGAAGAGAAAAGCACCCCTAGAAGCCAGGGGCATCCAAATTTTTGAAGTACCAGATGAGACTTTTTGATCAAATGCCACCTAGGATGTTTGTCTCAGACTTGATCAGGCTCCGCAACGAATCCGCAAGCGAGTTAATCTAAGTTGTTGAACTGTTGGAATCAGGAGTTAAACGTAAGGTTTTTATCATGGTCAGAAATGTCAGTTCAGAGCAAAAGCGTCCCGCCAGGGGCGCCCAAGGTTTTGGACCCTCAAATGCAGTTGTTTGGGTTATCTCAAAAGCTCATCTTGTTCGTGATGCTTCAAGCTTTCCGTTGCATATCTTAGCCAGGTCAGAAAACTAGTTAGTAGCTGGCAGCCGGAGATTGAGTGGAGATTCAACACATTGCAAAAATGGCTCTCTAGAAGCAACATCGCCCTTGGAGGCCAAGGGCGCCCAAGCTTTTCACCTGCCAAATGATGTTTTTAGGAAAGGTGCTCTCCATGAGATCATGTTCAGAATTGAGCCAGCTCCATAGTGAGCCTATCAACTAGCTCTGAAGTTTTGTTAAGTGTCGAGAGTTGCCAAATGAAGTGGAGTCAAAATCAACTTGAAAATGCATGAAAATTTCACTGCCTGGGAGAAAAAGCACCCCTGGAGACCATGGGCGCCCAAAATTTTGAAGCCTCAGAAGTCAAAATTAGCATTGGCCACCTCAAGGAGTGCCTTTTCAATTTTGATCCTACTCTTCAATGAAACTGTTAGCTAGTCTATTGGACACATCAGTCAATCAAAATCAATGATCAAACATAGCCTCTAGTGATGTTTTGCAAATGAAAACTCTCAAAAAAATTCTAAGTCTGGAGTTGGCGCCTAAAGTCAAACTTTGACTTTTTGAACTAAAGTGATCTTAGATGCCCTATAATGGAGGAGGTTGTTAACTCAACTTAAAATAATATTAAATCTCCAGTTTAACTTCTGAGTCAACTTCAACAGGACTTAAATTTTACTTGCATGTGGCGAATAACTGAAGTGCATTCGGGTGGCGCCCAATTTAGGGCTTATTTTTCATTCAGTTAACTGAAATTGGGGTCCAATAGTATTTTGGCGTCCTAATTTAGGGATTTGCATGCAAATGTGATGCCTTAACTCATTAATTTTATTTATTAAGGCATTTGGGCATCCATTATTCTCATCACAGGTGGAAGCAAACTCATATTTTCTCGTGCAAGCAAGATCTGAAGGCGCTTTTGGTGACATTTTTCAATGTTCTACGTAGTGCTAGGTCCAGATTTTTCAAAGGAATTATTTTCCAGACTTCATCATTCGAGTGCATGCATTTCAAACTTCATCAAATTTCATTCAAGGCATAGGCGTCATTTTCAGAGGCAGAATAACTTCTATTTTCTCTCTCTAAATTCTTCTATCCTTGTCTTAGGTTTTCTCTCGCATGTCAAAGTAAACAACATCTTTTTCAAAATCTGTTCATTTGGGTTCACTCAGTATAGCATCAGCAACAAAACCCATGTTCTAGAATTTTTCGCGAAAATTGCCCTGTTACTTCACAATTTGAAGTACTGTGTTTTTTTTCCAGGATTCTTTTCCATGTCAGCCAAGAAGTCAATTTTTTGAAAATCAAAGATTTTGGGTCTACTTAGCTCATTGGCGCCTACAAAACCCATGTGCCATTTTTTCTCAAAAAAAAGATCTTGAGAACCCCTACAACCCATCAACTTTTAATCTAAAAAGTATTTGCATGCCTTAGTAAAACTCATTTTTTCGAGTTTCTGACAAACTGGGTTGGCTTAGAATTTCATTCTCTACATAACCCATGTTTCAAAAAAAAATCTAAATATTTCCCCTCAATTGGCTATTTTTAGCCTCATCAAGAGCCATTTTTAGCCTTTTCTGAAGTTTGCCCAAACATATCCGACTTTCCAGTCAAAAGTCTACATTTTCAAAATGTAGTTCAACCCAATAGAATACAAGACCAAATCGGTCTTAGTTCATGACTTTTTGAAAACCTCTAACACAAACTTGGGTCACGTCTATCCAGTGATTAAATTGAGCACGTTGGAGGGCATTGATAGTTTGACAGTCAAGAATCATGATCGCTCTGGATTGCAGCCTCTATTCCTATCACAATGTTTGATCTTGAGTTCATCATTGCATGCATTATGCATTATGACTCGTCTACACGACAAATCCGATCAGCAGATGGGAGAGTTATTTGCAGCCTCAAGCCAAGAGATGCTGCTTTGCCATCCCACCTCGTACAAATAATTTCCTTATAGTCATAGAGGAATGTGATAAGATATGGCAGTGTAATGTACCCCCTTAATTTTTTCTTAATTTTAACACAATGAAACCAACATAAGAACACTGATTAGCGTTAGCTCCAAATCAAAACCAGCTTGTAAATAACCCTCACCAAGAATGTTCACCAAGATCCCAATGTGGGCGAGGTGATAGCATATGTTTCGGGGATCGTTAGCAATAAAACTGAATTGAAAGTGCATTCATCTGCTAAAGCAGGCATCCACAATTGCAATGGGGATACTTCACTTATTCAGTGGGTAAGATTATTATAATTATCAAGATGGCAAGCCAGCCATGTAACCACACTTCCACTTCTACAGTGGGGGGTATTTATTCCTCATTACCACTTATTTTGTGGGGGAATTTACAATAAAGAAAGAATGATTATTAAACTCAACCACTCAATCATGGGAGTGTAAGATTTATAACTAAATTGCAGCAATCGAAAGATAAGTTGTTAGTACTACTAAACTAGCTTTACATACAATGAATTACAGCTGCAAACAATAAAGATATGCTTCCAAAAACCTTTGAAAGTCAGAGTAATAATTCTCTAACAATTACAAAGCCACAATGATATAGAAATGAAGCACGAACCAGCAATATGATGAAATTATGCAAATCTGATCAGAACAGCATTAACAAAAAATCAAACCAGCAACATTAAAACTCACAGAAATGGACGTATCTCCTCTGAATCAACATGGAATGCCTCCAAACCATAGTAGATCAACAACTACAAGCAAGGCGTCCAACTCTCAATGAAGATTCGAGCCAGAAACAGGAAATAACAAAAGGCATGAATTTCAATGCAAGCTCCAAATGGTATGACCCCTCAAGGAGGTCGACTTTCTCTTAAAAATCAGGAACTCAACAATAAAATTTGCAAACTTGCAGAAAGGGTCACCCTTCACAAAGGAACAACATGAGCAAATACCCAGAATGAAATAAAATTCAATGGCGAAGCTACGAACAAAAATTTGCTTCAGCCATGTATAAACCAGCAACATAGAAACAAGCTATACATCAGCAACCTATTCGAAAACATCAAAATTGAAGCTCCATCTGCACCTCTATGTGAAGTACATGTTGTGACCTTTTTCACACATCACCCCATCCCAGATGGGGACCCCCTAATTTTTGCTCCATTCTGGTCTTTTGGCTTTGGTTAATGCGTCTCTCTCTCTATCTCTGGTCCTTCCGGGGATGTCCCGTCGTTTGACCTGGGTTGAAGTATTGTTCAAGTCTGTGAAATTAGGGTTTTCATTAGTCAGGCTTATTAAAGGTCAAATTGAGTTATAAAATTGAAATTCGAGCTTAGTACAACAGTCAGAAGACTTCCAGTAGGGTCCCACTAAATTTTCACTGTATTCCGACAACTTACTATTTTTAGTAAGTATTCAATTTGAGACTATTTTATCGAGATTTTGGAATTCTGCTAGTTCCGCTACAATCAGGCAACTTCAGAATGCCTATGCGCGAAATTTGAATGGATTCCGACAACTGGTTTTTTTTTAGCAGTTCAGCCTTCGGAGGCTATTTTCAAGATTTAAACGAGCAATTCTCCGGTGAGTGACAGGGGAATTGATTTGGGTTTTCGAAGACCTTCGCAATGATATGACATGCAAATGGATCAGGTCAGTTTTCGAGGACTTACTATTTTTAGCCAGTGCCAAAACTTTGACCAGTTTTCTGGGTTTTTCTAGGTTTTTTGAGATCCCACGGGCACTATGACATGCAAACTCGTCCGACATCCGGGTGATCACTTTCCAGACACTTACTATAAATAGCAGTATCATCCCAGCAGCTACCCACCACTCAAGTCCGGCGATCAGGTGCAATCAGGCACGATCAGGGACAGTCAGGAACAAATCAAAGCACATGCAAGTCAGATTAGGGTTTCCCCTACCACGTCTAAAAATAGATGGAACAAAATGCAGGGATGACAAAACGAAGCACGCCACCGGAATCAACATCCTTCAGGCTACCTACTGGTAAAATTTGAACACGATTTGAATATTTACTATTTTTAGCAAGTCACCTCATGGCTAAAAATAGCACGCCCTCGTCAAGGAAAGGTGTGAACGAGTCTCTTGCAGCATCAAGTACAAGTGGAACAAATTTCAAAGCAAACGGAGATACGAAATTGATCAATTCTAGGGTTTGCCAAAAATAGCAAATGACTAAAAATAGCATGTATTGTGCCAGATAAGATGTGAATAGGATGACAGCACCAGATGGAGGCACAACCACGCTAGTTCCAGTTCAGAACAGGGTGAAAATCAATGAAACCCTAATTTACTAAAAATAGAAAGCCAGAATAGGGTTAGGGCGTTGGAAATTTTACAAATGATAGCTGACGGGCAAACACTCTCATATGCGCCCAGGAGGAAGGAAAGGTTCAGAATTCTCTAAGTGTGAGAATTTCCCTGAGCAAGGCAAAATGCGCCAGAGGGAGCTGAAAAGTCACTATGGACATAGCATTTTCCTCCTCACAAGCCAATATGTGCCTAAGGTAAAGAAACTTCCCTCTCACACTAGCAAATGCGCCCAAAGAAGCTGAAAGGTCACCAAAAACACATCAAAATTTCCTAAGGCATCCTCAAATGCGCCTAAGATGGAAGTATCATGGGCTATATGCGCCTAGAGAAGGTGAAGGGACACTGTGGACATAGCATTTTCCTCCTCACAAGCCAATATGCGCCTAAGGTAAAGAAACTTCCCTCTCACACTAGCAAATGCGCCCAAAGAAGGTGAAAGGTCACCAAAAACACATCAAAAAATTCACTAAGGCAAAGAAGTTTCCTCCTAGCACTAGCAAATGCACCTAAAGGAGGTGAAAAGACACTTGAAAGGCGTGGGTTTTCCTTGACCACAATGAGATGCGCCTAAAATGGAAGTTGCTTGGCCTAAATGCGCCTAAAGGAGGTTAAAAGACACTTGAAAGGCGTGGGTTTTCCTTGACCACAATGAGATGCGCCTAAAATGGAAGTTGCTTGGCCTAAATGCGCCTAAAGGAGGTGAAAAGACACTTGAAAGGCGTGGGAATTCCTCCTCTCCATGGCATATGCGCCCAAGGTAAAACATAAAAGGTAAAAGCTAAAGGCGTAGGGTGATGAAGGAAATGCGCTTGAAGGTGGAAGCTACCTATGTCATATGCGCTCAAAGAAGTTGAGGGGTCACTACTTGCCAAGGGGAAAATAATTTTAAGGGGGCGTGATTTTTAAAAGACCAAGGATTTCTTTTATTTTATCTTTTCCTCTTCATTATATGAAGCGCGCCTAGTAAGTGGGGACTTATAAAAAAATGAAAATTGCTAAGAAATGTCTAGGCGTGGAATTGCCTAAGGAATAAAATGAAACTCATGACATGTTCAAATGCGCCCTCTAGAGATAAAATTTTAATTTTCAAAAAAAATTCCTAAAGTAATTTCTAGAGGGAAAAATAATGAATACGCCTAGAGGATGATGCCAGTTGCCAGATTTATAAAAAATCTTCAGAGGAAAATTCTTCAGGGAAAATCAAGATAATTTTCCAAGGCCGAGAAAATTGAAATTGCAGGAGTGAAAGACATCCGGAATGGGAGAAATAAACATTAGCCATTTTTATTCTTTTAAATGATAAAAATTAAACGTACCCCTTCGTCCAGATACACATGAAGACAATGGATTCCGGGAAGATTTTTCTTCTGGGTATAAAACGTTTGCAATTTGGAAGTGATTCAGAGTTACTCCACGCCTCACTCACGTCGTTTCGATGGATATTTTGCCCGGTACCTATTTTAATAAAATTCCTAAGGCAAAATTGAGAAATTTCTCTAGGCAAACGAATAAAATGGATGAGAAATTTCACTAAAGAGTTTGAACTTGATAATTTTGCCAGAATGCCTTAGCAAAACTTTTTGAAATTGTTCAAAGAAGTAAACGATTTAATATTTTAAGAAATCAAACGCAACGAGGCAGGCCTGTGCAGAGGTGATGAATTCATAATTCTAGAAGTTTGAGATTCTGATGCTTCAGACGACAAGTGTTGCGACTGGAAAAGAGAGGAAAATGAATTCGAAATATTTGCTAAGATTAGCCTCTGCAGGAATTCGACCAAGCTATAAGTTTTAAAGTCCTCTTCATTTTTTTCTCTCACAAGTTGTTGAAGAGCTGAAAGTAAGAAGTTCGAATTTGTGAGAAGAGCTAGAGGTTGAGGATTTCGATTTTTTTTGGAGAAGTACGAGTTTCTAAATTGCTACAATTGTGAGGAGGTTCGAATTTGTCAAAAGTGAAGTTGTTAAATGCTGAGGTGCGACTTGGGAAGAAAGTTTTAAAGGAAAAGTGCAAACTTCAAAGAGGAGGTTTCAAATTTGTTAAAATTAAATTGCTACAGGCAAACATTTCCAAGTATTGGGCATTGTGTTGCTGCAACCCAAGGAAAACTTCTAAGAACGTTGAAGTAAACAGGCAATAGTTGAGGTTTGCAGTTGAAAACATCAAGAAGTGTTGCAGCCTTTGTCAATTAAAAGAAAAATCTGCTGACACCCTCAATGATGGTTATTATTTTATTTTAAAAATCTTGTTTTCTGACTATCTTACCTTTTTTGCAGAATGGCCGAGTCAAGCAGAAGAGCTACAGGCAAGAACGTCCACACTAAGTCCAGACAGGCAGTAATCAAGAAATTAAGCAAGTCTTTCCTGCCAGAATCAAAATTCACATCAAAGTTGGGCAGGCTGCCAGACACAAACCTGGGCTCGTTTAACCTGGAGGCATTCAAAAGAAGGATAATGGGGACTGGAGGCCATCGCCCATCAGTGACTTCACATAGCATTGTCAGAAGTGGATTATATGCAGCTGCAAATTTTCCACCAGCCATCCAGTGCCCGGAGCTCATTATGGAATGTTCTCACCACTACGATTCAGAGAAGAGGACGATCATTGCGCCAGATGGCAAGGTGCTGGCTAACCTGACACCACAAGCAATCGGAGAGGCATTCGGGATCCCCGCCCACGAGAAAATGATTTACAAAATGAAGGACAGGGCTGACAGAATGTATTCATCCACAACAGACCGGTGTGCTGATGTGATAAACACTAGGTGGATGGTCAAGCCCAAACCAACTCGCACGAAGTTGCCCAAACAGATAATCTCCGAAGACTTGAAGCAAGAGTTTGGCGACCTGATTATGATGTTGAGTAGAGTTGGAGGGTGTCCCCAAGCATTCGTCTTCGAACCTTGGATGTTTTACTTTATCAACTTGGTACTGGAGGGCAAGGATTTCATGGATTGGGCATTGTTAATCAGTGATGGTCTACATGAGCAGCTCCGCAATGTGAGGAGGACTAAAACATTTTATATGGGCTCTTACCTCGTCTATATGCTGGCTCGCATGACGAGATATAGGGGGATCTCTTACAAAGAACCAATTGGTTGCGGTTCTCAGCAATTCAAAATATTCGAGGCTTGTCCGCAGTTGCATTTGACAAGCACTACTAATTACAAAAGAGTCAACGATGCCTTTACTATGCACATCACGAGGACCTTGCAGCAAAGGACCCATCACAGAATATCGAGGGAAGCACAAGAAATGATTGAGAAATTTGGATGTTGGTTTATCCAATTCCCAAAATTCACTTACATAAGGCTGCAGGGATTCTCTTCCTACCCATACAGGTTGCCCCGATATCCCACGAACAGGGTAGTGATGCTGGAAGTTTCTAGGCAACTGATTGCCTACGATAAGATTCAAAAGAAGAAGAAGAAGGGCGGACTTGGGTTCCCAATTGCTATGGGAAATTCAGACGAAGTATGCCCATCACTGCAGGCAGCAAGGGAGGTAGAGGCGGAGCTCCAGTTCTTTTATCTTTCTTACCATTCCAGCAGACACTACTACGATCCTCATAGAAATATCAGGTGGATATTGACAGAGGAGTTTAGACACAAGGCACAAATAGAAGATTTTTGGGCAAGTGCAGTGGATGAGGTCGAAGTCAAAAAGAGGATGTTTTCTCGGATACCATTGGCAATGATCAGAGAGTGCGAGATTATTCCTGTACCAGATTAGATTGAGGAGGACATAAACGTTGTACAGGCTAATTACGATACAGTAAGAAACACGCCCTTGCCACTCCCAGATTGGTGAGAGCCAGAGATCACCGACTTGGATACACTTTGTATCCCAGTCCGGACATTTACACGGAGTTGGATAGAGAGACATGTCAGCCGACTAAAGGGAGGGTCAATTTCCCTCACATATAATTTGATGGGAGACAGCAGGTTACCATCGGCTGATCCGAGGAGACGGAGTAATCCAACTCCAGAGCCTAGGAGAAAGGAAACGCTCTTCTGGATGACGATCTGCTGCAGGAGGATGATGTGCATTGATTGTAGGTAGTGGACCTGCAGAGGAGTGGAGAAAATTCTACACATTCATTGCTCCACTCCTCTCAGTGTCGGTTTTTAGGGCATAAACCCTAATTAGGACATGGGTGGCTCAATCCGAGCCCTTTATTGTAATCAAATCTGAACCGTCCACTAGACTGGGTTTATTATAAAAGGGGTATCCCCCCTCATTTGTAAAAATTAGATAGAATTAGAATCAGACATAAATCAGAGCTAGACTGAGATAGAGATTGATAAAGTAGAGCTAGGAGTTAGCTTAGTTGGAAAGGAAAGAACGACGTTCCCTTTGAAAGTTTTTGAAAAAGATTGTTGTGTAAGACTCTTATGATATAAAGATTTCATTGATTGGTGACTTCATTTTGTGTTGTGGGTAGTTGACGAGGTCTTTTCGTCTTTCCAATTCGAATAGAGTAAAGTAGAATAGATTTTGTTTCCATGCAAGTAGTGTTAATTGTGGAATGCAGCATTGGTTTGAACATATCTCCCTATATCCATACCACTAGCGGGCTTGCTAACGGTAAGTCTGCCCTGCGTGGTCAACTGGAATTTCAGCACTTAACTTCGGTTGTGATTCGCGTGTCCACTTGCTTCGTGGTAAAGGGGTGTGCATGTTGAATCTCGATCTGAATATCTACCTATCCTTTGAAGATTGCATCGGCTTTGTCAGAGTTGTCCGAAGGGGAGACGATACAAAGTTTGGTTTGGAGATTGTTAAAGTTAGTTTTGCCTTCCATCCTTAGAGATAGATTGTAGGATTCCTATCCCTTTCCCTTTAATTCAGTATTTCCCGATCGACCCAGACATCAGAGCAATATCGTCAAAATCATTCATTTGCTTCACTATGATTGAACAACTACGTAAGTCCCCTTGAAATAACCAGCATATACACATCAACCAACTGAGTCTATTCGCGATAAAAGGAACCTTGGAGTTGAACGCATGAACTTTCACGCAATCTTAGCATACGGAATACTTTGATCAAGAGAGAATAGAGTGACTGTTGGACATTTTATTCTGTGCTGGCGTCGTCATAAAAAGCACGTCAATAGTACAGTCTCATATAACCACTTAGGAAGACATAGTTTCAGGCCCGAAAGATGGATTGAATTTGCTAAGCTTCCCCTTAGCCAGGTTTTGGATTCAATCCAGCAACATAACTTTACTTTCAAAATCATAAAATAATCATCTCTCCACAAAGCATCAATATATAAGCTTCAATTGGGCAAATGAATCAACTATAACTCCCACAAAGAAAACTCTTCACCTTCCACAAGGGGACGCCCAACTCTTCAAAGCTCTCATTTAAAATATTAAAAATACTTTATTATCACCTCCATATGCGTCCATCTTTAAGTTGCACAATAAACATTTAAAATAAACATTAAATGCTCAAATAGTCAACCCCTTAATGTCCCCTCTTTTAAAATAACTTGAAGTCATCAAGCCTAGACATGGGGTACACCTTGAAAACATGAAAATTGACTAAGTCTAGGACTCAGTCCAAGGAGGGAGCCAAGAGCAACGCCCAAACTGTAATTGATAAAATACTAAAAAAAGCAAACTAACATTTGCCAAGCGGAACCAAGCTGATGATGATGCCTCTGCCATAAATGGACTTACTAAAAATAGCGAATGCCAAAAATAGTAAGTTAACTTCAAATCCATCAAAAAGCCAACTGATCAACCACACTGAACTACAAATGATTGAACTGCTGCTAGAGTGATACTGCTATAAATTGACTTACCAAAAATAGCAAACTGCTATAAAAAGTAAGTTTGCAAAACATCAATTGAACACCAACTGAGCAGTAATCATAACTTACTATAAATAGTAAATGTTTCCAAAAATCTTTTGACCACAAACCGGGCAGCCAACATGGCTTACTATAAATAGTATGTTCCTGCAAAGGTTGTCAGATTTAGATGCATGTCACACCATCCCAGAGGTCCCTAAACCCAGAAAAACCCAAAAAACCTTTCCTGCATGCAAGGTCTTTGCCAAAAATTGCATTTCATTAACTTAACATGCATGTTACCCCATCTTAAAGCTCTCCAAAAACCGAAAAAGCTCCACTAGACATGCATCAGAAATACACACATGCAAGTCTTCAAAAATGCATCTGAAAGCGGAAACCCTAATTTCCGTTTCACTTAGCCTACGAGTTTCCAGAAATAGACTAAATCCACAAGAAGAGTGTATGGCTAAAATGGGGACATTATAGGCTGCGAGACAAGGAAAGATCTCAGAGAAAGGTTGCTCAAAGATGGCTAAAAGAACAGAAAACCAACTTGCCAAAGAAGCTTGGGTGTGGAGAGTTCAAGGACGAGCTAGCTATCTTGATTACCTTTCTCAACCAGGTTACAGGTCAAGAGGAGGCTCATGTTTTCTGACTGTGGATGTTCTATGTCATCAACCAGATTATCAATAACAAAAACCACTTTGACTGGCTATGCTAATCAGTGAAGTTCTTCACCAACAAATCATAGGGTTTCTTAAAATCCACGAGTTTCACATGGTTTCTTATCTTGTCTACTTAATTGCATTCCAAGGCAATTTTAGAACTTTGAAGACCAATTGAACTCTTGGTGTTCAGCATGTGCACGAATACTTCCCACAATTGGAGTTCTCAAAAGCTAAATAGGATTTCAAACAAGTGAATGATCACTTCTTGATGAAAACAGTCAAAGACCTTGATAATGAGATGCATATTAGAATTTCGGCGGAGGCTAAATCAGCAATAGACAGTTGGGCAGATTGGTTTAACCAATTCCCCACATTCACCTATATTTGAGTGTATGGTTACACCGGAGAACCTTTGATGCTACCGAGATACCCTTCTGATAAGGTCTTGTTCATGGAGTTCTTGAGACAGGTTCACGAGGTTCATACTTTTCTTCGCAATCAGCACAAGAAAGCATTCACTTTTCCATGTGGATTGGGCATTTTCAAATGCAAATCAGCAGCCGATTGCAAGTTGATGAGCAACGAGTTGTCAAAACTCCATCTCAAGTATCTCAGCGAGAAGCGCTCCTATGATCCTTTGGGTCACTATGTACCTCGGTTGGGGTGAAGTCACTCACACAAGCCAACACTTGAAGATTTTTGGGTCAATTGCAAAGATGAATTAAAGTACACAGGCGTCACTATTGTAGACTTACTCTTCCTTAGCTTGTTGATTTATTATCAGAAGATGTTGAAGGTTTGTCAGATGATGATGGAGAGGTGTTACTTAGCACATACATCAAAGACCAAGTTGCTCGCGAGCCACTTCGACAACCGGATTGGTACGCCAGAGAGAGTACATCAGTTGAGGACCTGCCAATGGGAGTTATCAAGACTAGCATGTACTTCTTGGACAGCAAGAGGAAGCGAAAGGTAGTTCCAGTAGCAGAGCTTCCAGTAGAGTTTTCTTCACTACCTTCCACATTTCGATCAAGACCCGGTGAAACAATGGAGCAATCCGCCAAAAGGTTCCAGAGTTAGCAGTAGAACGAAGAGAGGAAACAAAAATCAAACAGGACAAATTGAGAAGGTGATTGAAGTTCCAATAGAACCAATGGTGCAAACTGAAGCCGGTTCTTCATCTCCTAGCACGCCATTTTCTCCTTAGTCACCTCCCATTCAGACTGACTCGGAGCCAGAATCGCTTGTTTGTGAACCCTCAGTACGAACTAGTTCACTAAAATTCAACACAACTGCAGCAATTTCGCCTAGAGAAGTTAACATTGATCACTCATGTTGGCTCGAGAAGACTTCGGGAAGAAGGCATAAGCCTTCCTATTAGCTTGATCTCTCGAAGTTTCTCGAAGTTTGGCAGTCCCTATCAAGATAAGTCAAACAAGAAGATCAAGAAGCAAGTACATATAGAGAAGACTCCTGAGGCAAAAATAGTTGTTGAAGTTGCTACACCACCGAAAGGCAAGAGTCTGGATGAAGTTGAAGTTGGTGATTTCACCTTCGTCAAAGCTAATCTTGGCAGGAGCACTCAGCACGTGGACATGAGTCTCTTTAAGGTTGTTGCAAGTAATCTTGAAGAGTGAGTAATGAAGGACGGAGAAAACAAGGAAGCCCTCAAGGTTGAGAACAAGCAGCTCCGACAGTACATCTTGGATCTTCTTCATGGGACCTCAAGCAAGGCGGCTATTCTTCCACAACTTCAAGAGACACTTGTAGATCAACAAAAGCTTGGTCGGTTAGTCAATCGTGGAAAGCTCTTGGAGAATTGGATCAAGGATTTCATTATTGTAGGCAAATACCTTCTCACAGAATTGTATTGATTGAGGTACGATGCACGTGATCTTCGTCAGGGAATCCAATGGCTTGAATTGACTATGGCAGAGGGAAAACCGAAGGATTTGATTCTCATTTCTCAATTGGCAGTTGCATATGACACTGTTGTAGCAGATGAAGATAAAAGAAAGCTTTTCGCTTGGGGAGAACAACACCTCTTCAAAGTGGAAACGTATGAGAGAATTTCTACAAAGTTGGTTGGAATCAAAGAAGATGTTGCTGCTGCCATCAAACTTGTGAGCGGATTTTTCACTCAAATCTCATGTCGTTATCTCCATAAGGATGGCACCTATGTTGATCTCGACATTGTGCAAACCAAATTCCAGAGTTTGGTTCATGATGGTCTTGATGGTGATCCTGTGGCATCCAAGTTGAATCACTTTGGGGTGATGTCAACAAGCTTCGACAAGTTAGCTGAGGAGATCAAAGAGTGTCAGAAGATGATCAAGGATGGAGAGAAGGCGTCGAGCAGGCAGTCTATCATTTTGGATAGCATCACAGTGGCAGAAGATGAGACAATTAATGAATTCATGGAGGAGATGATAGCCCATGATGGCTTGGAATAGACAGATAGTTGGATCCTACAAATTTTAGGATAGACATTAAACACAACAGTTAACTTGATGCTTCTTTCCAAGTTAAACTCATTGTTCCACATCTCATCGCATGTCTATCTTGAAGATATCTTTCATGGAGGTTGGACTTTCAGTTAGGATCTAGTTAACTAATGTTAATTATCAATTGACTTTCATTTCACTAAGGACTTGCATGTTGCAAACGTCCATTTATTTTGTATTAGTTCAGTTAACTGATGTTGTTTTTCCAGTTAACTATTAGGTTGTATACAGTTAGACTTAAAGAATAAAATCTTGCATGCCTGCAAGATTGAGTGTAAACTCAAGGAGATTTTAGGGTTCCCTACTCGAAATTCTATAAATAAGAGCACCCTTGCTCATTTGTATTGGAACTTTTGCTGTGATAATAAATTGTTGAGCTGCCTTGCCGTGCAATATTGTTATTTTGTACTTGTTCACTTTGTTAATATAAAGCTGGTTGATCGTTCATTTGTGTGATAGGTCCTTCATACAATTTGTTGACTTGGGTTTATTTGTTTCTAATAAGCTTTTTTCATATCTACACCTCGGATAGGAGTCCCTCCTCGAGAATTTAGAAATAAATTTTATCATGTGATGTTATTAATAATCTTTCTTTCGAATCTACACCTTAGATAGGAGTCCCTCCTCCTTCGGGATTTAGAAATAGAGATTGTTGTATCAGTGTTGTTTCTAGTAAACTACTTTCAGCCTACACCTCGGATAGGTGTCCCTCCTCCTTGGGAATCCTGAGAATTAGCTTACCGTTTGATGTAGTTTCCAATAACCTTTATTTCAGCCTACACCTTGGATAGGTGTCTTGCCTCCTTGGGAATCCCGATTTAAAGTTTATCGTATACCAATTCCCTACTCCTAATTTGTAACATCCCTCCTCTTAATACTCAAGTAAACTCAAGAATCTACTAGACGGTAAATAAACTTAGTAAACATGAGAGAAATTTCTCTTTTTAACATTTGCATAAGCACAAGAAATAAAGTACAACTTTTCTAGATAATTTCAAACTTGAAATCATATGTATTCGCAACTAGAATCAAAGAGAAGTCCTTACACTTTTCATTTATATCACATAAAATACACTTGGCAAAAGGATAGCTTTACCTCATAAGTTTGACTGTCATAAGCCATAACATGGAGTTCACTACATTTGGAATGGGGTTATCTATCTTCACGAACCTCGGTGAGTCTTCTGCTATAGAGGGAGAGCATCATCTGAGTGCTTTTCCTCCCAACCAAAGACCTACTGATCTCCCATGTTTCTTCCACTAAAGAAACGCGTCCCATCATGAAGGGAATAGATATAAGGAACTATCAAGTTTCACCATCCAAGTCCTGGTGATGTGTCCTACAAAACTCAATCGACCATAGAGCTCTAGATCCCTTCTAGCTAAGTATGATCATTTTGATTGGTCATGCCATCAAGACACACACCTCTGACTTGTCTTAGAATTTATCTCATCCTATAGTTTTTCTTACTTTATTTGGTACTCTAGACACAAACTTGTCTGTACGGAAAATCCGTTCTAGCCAATCTGACTTAGATACTAATTCTTAATCCAAGATATACATGTAATGTAAAGATTAGGTATTTCTAACCTTTTAAGAGTCCCTAGTTGCATACTTGCAATATCCAAGGTTTATGACTTTTTGTCGTTTTACTTTCTAATTCAAATATCAACATATTTGCTGTATTATAACGAGTTTCGACGCTAACAAAGAATTTCTCAGGTATTAAAGAGACTTCTCCTGTCTTGCACTATGGTTTTCTCGCGTTTTCATTGTCGCTCACTAAAATACATATAATGCCTTATCCGGCATAAGAGTTATAGATTTCCTATAACCACCTCATTTCAAAACTAGGGTTTATCTTCTCTTAACCCAATACATGGAAACAACAAACTTCCTTGTTTCCCCAGAGGTAAACACAAGCGTAACATGACTTAAGAACAACGTGCTTCTAGTCTTTCCGAGACCACATGGCATTGCTCAAGTTCAGATTTCACGTACATGGATAAGCATAGTGTTCGAGTTATTTCCTCACCGAAAAAAATATCCAAAAAAATATTATCATTTCATATCAATAGTTTTGATTTGAGTCAATCTTTCAACCCTAAAAAGGTTTGATTTAAAGAAGATAATAATCTACTTTTCACCCCTCGGTCTACTTGAGTCTACTGACTTTAAACATAGGTTAAGTTATGAACTCATAAATAACTTCCTCGTCGCATAAACCTTTATTGGCCAAAACAGTTTACCACCATCATAAGGAATTAAGTTATGAATCTCTCCTTATGTCCCTCCCTGAGGTAAATCATTCCAGTGATACCCAATCTTGGGCTATCTATGCCTTCTATGCACTTAGCACTAAAATGAGTTCTAATGAACAAGAACTAAGATATCTATATCTTTGCATCTTGCCCAGTTTACTCTCTTCTGAGATAACATAACATAAGTAATAGTTGTTAATCGAAAGGCTATCTAAATTTCCACATCCCTAGATCGCCTATTCTCCTAGATTTGTTTTACAAAATGACATGCAAAACTCAATTTTGCATAAGGAATTCTATATCCATGATGCAACATTGTCACTTCAACATCATAAGGTTATTATCTTCACTGAAATCTCCATTCAGATAAATAGCAATGATATGCCTCTACAAGAAAGAAAACATCTTTTGCACTATCATAGTCTTCATCCTTGATATTCTTTCAAGACTATAATGTCATCATTTACAAAAACATGAGGAAGGGATAGCAAAGGTCATTTTATTTCTCTTGAAAGAAACATCTAATGCATTCTTGAAAGAATAGAGTGGAGAAATTTATCAATAGACATCTATTATTACTCACCCTAAATTGACCTTTTATTGACTTGCCACCATAACTCAACCTAAGCTTACTGATTTCAACCCTTACTGCTAAAACAAGGTTTCAAAATTTACAGTAAGGTATAATAACTAGGATTTTATGACTGGGTCTTACGCTATAATGTCTCAGCATTGCCGAGGCTTTATATGACACAAAGACAATAAAACTCTTGGCCTAAATACACACAAAGTCCACTGTCTTCGGGTATAGAAAAAAAATAGCTTTAGTTTCAAAGCCTATCAGCTAGACACAGGCACAACACTATATTCTAAATACATTGGCCCACTTCATAACAAGTATAGGTCTATAAATAGATATAGGATGATAAAGCTCTTAAAAAGAAGAAAGATTAGATTTAAACCCTTGCCCAATTAGCACCCGGGTTTCTTGCATGCACTTCAATGCATAAGGTCGGCCTTATGGCCTCAACCATCTTATCATTTAACAATTCTTTACAGACTTAGCTGTATAACTGAAGAAATGGCCTCGAGGGCCTAAAAGTTATCCCACAATACACACAATGCATGCTGTTGTCCCAGCAATGTCTATGAAAGATCCATGGTTAAAACATAGTTTTAACTTTTATCTACGTGGATGACTCAGTTAAAACATAGCATTGTTTAAGAAGCTTCAAGATTATCACATCTTTATCTTGCAAATTCATAGCTTTTGCACCACATTAACGACAATGGTGTACACACGTTGTAATACATATAGTGTAGTCTACACACTGCCAGGCATATGACCACGAAGGCCCTTTTCGATAGCATAGTAAATTGTCAACAAAATGCCATATTGATAGTCGATCACAAGAGTTAATAATACTATCAGGTTTCATACCTCATTCCCTGTCAAGAGTTTCTTTGGTTGCCTAACGATAGCTCTAACACAAGCTCGCGCTGCACTTAGCTACTACTTGTAGAAAGCGTTCTCTACAGAAGATTCGACTCCTTCTCCCTATTCTTGTTCTCTTCTATCATCTAAAATATATGCTCCTTGTCCGAAGTGTGAGTTCTGAGGAATAGTTACTACGAGGAGTAATCACTATGGGAAACTCATGGTGTCCGGAACGTCATTCCACTATGAGAGACGACCATACGAGGACATGGATTTTACCCCCAGGTGACACTAGAGTGGAGTGTTCTATTTTTCTTTTCCCCCCAAAAGATAATCCCTTCTCCTCTCCCGATATTCTCTCAAAATCTATTAGCAAGAAACAGTTATAGAAGGTTGGTTATTCCGCTACCAGTGTATGGGAGAAACCACGACCATCAAGAGGTAAAATTGTATTACAAAATGGTGAGAAGATTTTTACAACCTTTCCCTGCGGAATCCTTTTTAACTATGCACTCCCTTTTTCCTTTTTCGATAAAAACCAACCACCCAAAGTAGTTAATAAGAACTACCCACTCCTGTGGATTCTCTACTCTAGGGAAAGTAGTTTGCAATATCTTTCAATCATAATATGCTCTCTTGAGAGCTCACAATAGTTTAGAATAAGTTAAACTCATACTTTAACTTAATATAAATTAAACATATAAATAGGTTAACATATTGGTATTTCAACCGAAATTACCAAAACGATAGATGAACCACTAGGATATATATGCTTTTACTCTCTATTGAGTATATCTATTTCAAACACACAAGAACTAAAGACTATCGACTAATGCTTGTTGACAGTCAAACTTTCCTTAATATAAATCAACAATTGTCGAATAGGAATCTTGACTTACACCAAATGGTTGAGTACCACTTACCTGACTCAACTAGGTTCGCTAATTTACACCAACACAAGACTTAAGATGGTGTTACACTATTCTTTTCCTTATATCTATTCCCTTCTCTCTGATGATGCTCTCCCTCCCTTTCTCAGGGGGGCTGAAACCTGTTCCCTGAATGTAACTTGCAATCACTAACGTGAGATTAGTGTATCAATTATCATTTCATAATCCTCATGAAATCATCACATCTTGACAATTTTTAAACACATGCCAATTTTGGTCAAATAAACATAACTCATGAAAACATTGATTTTTCCAGACATTTTTACTAAACATCAAATCATTGAATCATGCGTAATCATCTACTAATTACTTCAAAAGTAAAATTAAAACATAGTTAAAGTTAGGGATGTAACATATCTCCCCCCGTAAGAGTCATCGTCCTCGATGATCCAATGCATCAAAAACCTTAATAAGATAAAAAAAATTGTTTATCCTGCAAAAGTGTAAGCAGTTGAGAAAATATTTCATATAAAATCATGGTAAACTTTCCATGTCATATTACCCTTTGAATACTAGTCCCACTGGACCTTGCATTTAAGAAGCTCGATCATGACCACTCCCCTGTCTTGTACCTACAAAACTTTCTAAGAATATAATTATCATCTATTATATAGTTTTCAAATATAATTCATAAAAAGCATTATACCTCCTGGTAATAGTTGATAATAGAATGATTATGTAATCAATCAAATTGTTAACATCGAGAATTCTGGAGAGTCCTTTATATCTAGGAGCTGGTTTGGAATATGTTCCTTAATTTATGAAACTTTTCTTCTCTAGCCGATAATTGTATTAGTGTACGACTGGCATTTACTTAGCTTTTCTATCTAATATTAGCTTCCACCAATCTTTACTGATTGGTTTGATTTGTTTATCCAGTTCTGACAACATTTCAAGATTAATGCTAATCCTATCTTCTAGCTTACCCAACTTAGAGGAATTCGGCATCTTCTTCTATCCAATGTTTCAAATGGAGTTATCTCGATAGCAAAATTATAGAAGTTGTTATAACAAACTCCATAAAAGGTGGATACTCTTTCTATGTGTAACAATCAACTGCTTTTAACACTGTTTTACCAAGAGAATTTCACCAAAGGTTAAGAACATTAAGCGAGTAAGGTACCACTATTCATCATGTAAGATACAAAGAGTAATATCAACCTTCACTTTTCTAGATGAAGAGGTTATTCATCAAGTACCGGTTTCATTTATGTCATGCATCTTTAAAATAAGATGATAAGTAAATACAAGAGAAAGGATCAAAATTCCTTTTCTAGTTCAACTGTCCTCCAAGACTCGGCATGCCACTGAAAAGAGGGAAAGCAGATCACCTGACTGTTTTTCCTTCCAACCACGGACTTAAGCGGTTCCCCGCACACTTTCTTCCTAGAAGCAGTCCTACCTTTCAATGAAAGGTTGTGTTGGAAACCTTCCCAGTTGCCATCTGAGCTCTGGTGTGTACCCCCACTTAACCAACTCTATTGCACTACTAAGGATACCCTCCTACTAAGTATGACAACTCTGGTTAGCTAAGTGTCTGGAGTACTGTGAACTGACGAGTGCATGTAGTGGGAACAACACTCACTATGGCCATAGTTTCTATATACATACGCTTTGCAATCCACGTAGTAATGGTTCACCACCCTGCTCGACTTGGAGTGACTATTCACTTGAGCTTACTAGACTACATGTCCACCCACATACCATAACACAAGGTTTGAAAAGAGATATCTGCATAAGACCTCCTTCTGATAGCTTACATATTAATTATATAACCCTAAAAGGGTTTGGAACCACTTTCTTTCCACACAAGGTTTCTTTCTTCTGTAAATCTAAGGACATACCAGATGCATTTCTACAATTTACTCCCTTATGCAATCCATCAGAGGCCCACCCAGAACATGCTAGAGAAGAACATTAAATCAAACACAAGGAACAACCAAAAGGTTCTTGTATAGCCACCACAAAAATCATCTCAATATCAAAATTAAGCAGTTTTAATTTCAACAATAAATCAAAAGAATGAGCTCATTTCCAACAATACATCAAATTTTGACCAATTGGCCATAAGATCAACAATCTTCAAAATTCGGTGGCTAGACCATTTCAAAATAAAGAAATAAAACAATGACAATCCTTTCCAGTATTAAAAGGGATTTTACCAAAAATCCAAGGAAGTGTCAAAATCCAGAAGAACACTGTTAATGCACTACGTGACTTGACTAAGTCACTACAAGGGAGTAGATTGCTACACTGTATTTGGATTTTCCAAAAGCTTATATTGGGTTAAAGATTGTGTTACAAGTGCATCAAACAAATAAGTCCCTTAAGACTTTCATCATGCTCAAAATTTTTGCAAATATAAAGGTTATATCAGACTCACTCCTATTTCTTGGAGTATCTATCATTCACCTGTCAGATGATATTATAAGATTGTTGTATAGCAACACACATAGATTACAATTGGAACACAAACTTCTTTTCCTCGTTCCGCTTTATAAAACTCTATTCCTTACTTCATTGAATAGGTTACTTGTTAAAAATTTAACAATTTGACTAAATATCTCGATGATGATTACATTCACCAATGCGGTTGTACTTTCTAGCTCTACCAAAAAGGCAAGTACCTAGTTCTCAAACATTTTTTTTTATTCTATGCTAGTATATCACTACTCATCCTTTAATGATTCATTTATTCCACTTGAATCATTCCATCCTTAAATACTTGAGAAAAAAAAGAAAAATCTTAAATTCATACAGACACTGCTCTACCCGAGCTCTTAGTCTGATTAGTAACTGACCAAGGTTTTACCTTTCTAGTCAAAGTCTCAAAATATTTTCAATATGCAACCTTAACAAAATTATTTTTCTCTTAGAGTTTTAACTCCTTAGTTGGCTTTCTCTTAGCCATTGACTTGGGTAAGTGCTCGAAAAAAAAAAAAGTCTTCCTGACAATTTTCTTGGTTTTTCTCTATGCCATTCTAGCATCAAACCAGTTTTAAACCTTAGCCAATCTGCTAACTGTTTAACGAGAATTCTCATAATGAGCTCATAGGTCCATGTGTTGAACCCGGCTAGCTCTGATACCATATGTAACATCCCTCCTCTTAATACTCAAGTAAACTCAAGAATTTACTAGACGGTAAATAAACTTAGTAAACATGAGAGAGAAATTTTTCTTTTTAACATTTGCATAAGCACAAGAAATAAAGTACAACTTTTCTAGATAATTTCAACCTTGAAATCATATGTATTCGCAACTAGAATCAAAGAGAAGTCCTTACACTTTTCATTTATATCACATAAAATACACTTGGCAAAAGGATAGCTTTACTTCATAAGTTTGACTATCATAAGCCATAACATGGAGTTCACTGCATTTGGAATGGGGTTATCTATCTTCACGAACCTTGGTGAGTCTTCTGCTATAGAGGGAGAGCATCATCTAAGTGCTTTTCCGCCCAACCAAAGACCTATTGGTCTCTCATGTTTCTTCCACTGAAGAAACCCGTCCCATCATGAAGGGAATAGATATAAGGAACTATCAAGTTTCACCATCTAAGTCCTAGTGATGTATCTTGCAAAACTCAATCGACCATACAACTCCAGATCCCTTCTAGCTAAGTATGATCATTCTGATTGGTCATGCCATCAAGACACACACCTCTGACTCGTCTTAGAATTTATCTCATCCTATAGTTTTTTTTACTTTATTTGGTACTCTAGACACAAACTTGTCTGTACGGAAAATCCGTTCTAGCCATTCTGACTTAGATACTAATCCTTAATCTAGGATATACATGTAATGTAAAGATTTAGGTATTTCTAACCTTTTAAGAGTCCCTAGTTGCATACTTGCAATATCCAGGGTTTATGACTTTTTGTCGTTTTACTTTCTAATTCAAATATCAACATATTTGCTGTATTAAAACGAGTTTCGATGCTAACAAAGAATTTCTCACGTATTACAAAGACTTCTCCTGTCTTGCTCTATGGTTTTCTCGACTTTTCACTGTCGCTCACTAAAATACATACAATGCCTTATCCGGCATAAGAGTTGTAGATTTCCTATAACCACCTCATTTCAAAACTAGGGTTTATCTTCTCTTAACCCAATACATGGAAATAACAAACTTCCTTGTTTCCCCAAAGGTAAACACAAGCGTAACACGACTTAAGAACAAAGTGCTTCTAGTCTTTCCGAGACCACATGGCATTGCTCAAATTCAGATTTCACATACATGGATAAGCATAGTGTTCGAGGTATTTCCTCACCCAAAAATATATCCAAAAGAATATTATCATTTCATATCAATAGTTTTGATTTGAGTCAATCTTTCAACCCTAAAAAGGTTTGATTTAAAGAAGATAACAATCTACTTTCAACCCCTCGGTCTACTTGAGTCTACCGACTTTCAGCATAGGTTAAGTTATGAACTCATAAAGAACTTCCTTGTCCAATAAACCTTTATTGACCAAAACAGTTTACCACCACCATAAGGAATTAAGTTATGAATCTCTCCTTATGTCCCTCCCTCTACTTGAGTCTACTGACTTTCAGCATAGGTTAAGTTATGAACTCATAAAGAACTTCCTTGTCCAATAAACCTTTATTGACCAAAACAGTTTACCACCACCATAAGGAATTAAGTTATGAATCTCTCCTTATGTCCCTCCTTGAGGTAAATCATTTCAGTGATACCCAATCTTGGGCTATCTATGCCTTCTATGCACTTAGCACTAAAATGAGTTCTAATGTGTTGGCGTAATAACTAACACCTCTGAAGTGTAAGTTTGTACAGACAGCTATGCACACTACGTGATGAGTGCTCTTCAAATTAGGAGGTGAAGCTCCCTCTTTTGCTGGTATGCGTTCTAAAAGTAAAGTAATCTAAACCTATTTTTTTCGACTCAGCTGGAAGAGGCACAAGGTTAAGGAAACCAAGGATGTTGCAGCTAAGGGTTTTCTCTGGTTTCGCAGGTCTTAACTACAACTAAAACTAAATACTTTCTTCTATCCAATTTCCTCAAGAAAACAGAGCATGAGGAAAAGGAGCAGGAATGTTTATACAATAAACCGGGTACAGATTGACAACGTGAAGGCAAGGTGGCACAACAATTTGCTTGGATGAATAGGCTTATTATCACACACATCACACGATAAGCTTTAGGTACAAACTCTCAACATGAAGGCAAGGTGGCACAACAATTTGCTCAATTTGAATAGGCTTATTGATAACAAAACATAAATGATAGCCAACAAGGACAGTAAATTGCATAGGCAAGACACACGTACAATCTATGATCAAACTAGCCACTATATTTAACTAAGGTAAGCATTCACCATAATAATTGCATGAAACCCAAGTAGCATAACAATTCATTATCATAACAAACACTTATGAACAGATACAAAATTAGCAATATTATAGGCAAGGTAGGCACAGCATATATTGCTCTCTCCTGCAAAAGTTAATTACAAATGAGTTGAAAGCTCTTATTTATAGACATCAAAGGTGTAGGCACCCTAAAATCACCTTGAGTCAACTACAGTCCTGCAATGCATGCAAGATTTTATTGTTAAACCCTAAAAAACAAACTATACAGCTAACTGGAAAATTACCATCAGTTAACCGAAACATCTATTATAAATGGACAATGTGCAAGCATGCACATCCTTATTGAAAGCAAGTTAACTAGGATACTACCATCAGTTAATGTAAAAACCTAGATGAAACTCCAAGTGAATGTAGATACTTCCAAAATAGACATGCGTGAGATGTGAAACAGCGAGTTAACTTGGAAAGAAGCGTCAAGTTAACTGTCGTGCATGAAATCTATCCCGAAAGGCTGGAAATGAAGTCTACTGGCCCTGATCTCGAGCATTCAACCCATCCACGAGATCATTGACTGTGTCACCTTCTGGGGAACTGAAGCTCTGACGAAGTATCCCATGCCTATTCAGCATGTCTTCTCCACCAGTGATCTGACACTAAAACTCGCCTTTACTCCTAGTTGCCTCATCAAACAATGCTAGCATGACTGTAAGCTGATTCATCTTACAACCAATGGTCTCACCACTAAAAATACCGTGAATGAGTGCTTGGAGCTCTGACTGTATGTCAGCAAGCTCAACATAGTCACCACCCACACGCTGATACTGGCATGGTAGTTGAGACCATAGTAGAAAAAATCGCATATAACTCGCATGAATTGCGAGTAACCGCATTGCAAAGGGGGAGGCGAGTAAATCGCGGAATTACTCGCAGCTGCGTAAATCTAAAAACGCGTGGCGAATAAACAGAAAAAATTGCAAAAAAATGTGAGTAAATCAGAAAAACGCAGTGAAAATTAGTGTAAATCAATTTTTATATTTTTGCCCTAAGTTGAAGCAAATACAAAGTGTTTAAAACAATAGGGTTCCATTCTCTCACATGGACACGGGAAGAAAATGACGCTACAGGAAGAAAAACGACAAGGGAGAAGAAAAACGAGGTCACGTTTTTTTTATCACAGATTCACAGTTATTTATTTATTTTTTAACCTCTGCGAATTCCGTTTGAGTTCTGACTTCTTCCTGCATTCACATTTTTGAACAAACAATGAATCGATTTTGCCAGATTTACAAGCCAAGTTTTATTTATTTTTGACAAATGCTATATATTAAACCTTAAAGATCTTAAATATTTTCACGAATGCAACGTTTTGCAGCTTTGCTAGTTTTTATTTATTTTATAACGAATGCTACTTTTATTTGCTAGTTTTTATTTATTTTATAAATAATGCTAATATATTTTTATAATTTCATTTATTGATTTGCGAAAAATATTTGATAAACATATATATATATTATATAAGAGTCTATAAGCATTTACAAAATTGAATTTTTTTAATTTAATTTATTTTTAAAGCTTATTATTTAATATATTAACTTATAATTAAAAGAAAATTGAAAACTTTTAATTTAATTTACTTTATTTTTAAAATAAAAAATAAAAAATGATTGAAATATATTAATTTATATTATGATAATAATAAATAGTAGAAAAGAAAAAAATAACAAAAATAATTATTGTAAATAAAATTTGAAATTTCATATCATTATTAAGGTTTTAAACTCTAATTTTGATTTATATATGATGAAATTAGTAATATGTTCTAAAAATTTAGTTTATATGTGTGTTTTTTAAGAATATTTTAAAAATTTGTGTATTTTCAAATGTTCGATAAATTTTTCGAGTCATTGTCGAGTTTTTCCCTAAGTTTTTTCTGAGTCCCGAGTTTTTAAAATTTTTGGATCTGTCGAGTTATTGCTGAGTCTGAGTTTTTCAACTATGGTTGAGACACAAAGTTTCTCACATAGCGAACTGCACTAGTGAAATGCTCTCTACTCTCAGCCAACTCTGATGCTATTGTTTCTTCTATCTTAGCCTTGAAGATCAACTGTGTCCTCCAAGTGTAGACAGCTTCTTTATCTTTTGCATCTGTAACTGACTCATATGACAATCCCAGGTTGGCAATCAAGATCTCATCCCTAGGTCTACTAATAGCCAAGTCACGCTCCTCATCCTGAAGTTGAAGACGGAGCTCATGTGCATTGTACCGCAACTGGTATAACTCTGAAAGTACAAGGAGGCCTCTAGTAACAAACTCCTCCTCCCACTCATCTAACCACTCGCCATATGCAACCAAGTGATCAAGCTGACCCTGTTCTGCTGGCGGTTCTAACATCAGTGGGAGTGCAGCGACAACATTCCCTATCCTGTGTACAAGGCTAGAAATGTATTGGCGAAACTATTGTATTTCAACCTTGAGGGCTGACTTATCTTCTCTATCCTTCACCATTCTATCCCTTGCGCTATCTGTGGCAACCTGTAGGAGATCAATCTTCGTCTGGCGAGTACTTCTACCGGAGTTGACTGTGATCACTTCGAAGTCTTGAGCTTCCATCTCGTTTAGACTCTTATCCTCTGGAGGCACGACAATCTCCATGACGATCTCCTTACCTGCATTCCTCTCAATGTGAACTTGTTTCTTGATCCTCTTGTCAGGCGCATCTTGATACGCATGATCAAAATCTGAATGATCAAGCACATAAGATGGCTGCCTTCTCTTTCTTCCCAGCTGACTCTCAAGCCAAGACGAATCCCAACTAATCCCACTGGAATGATCCGTACTAGTCATGAGAGGTTCTGACAACAGTGAATGTGTAGAGGTGTCACTACGAGGTGGAGAGTCCAAGTCCAAATCGATGTGAATTGGAACTAGAGGCTGCTCTGGTGTCGGTGATGGCATATGTGGCTGATCCTCAGGCTGCGGTGGACTCTGAACAACTTCTCTGACAGGTTCTACATGCGAAACAGCAAAGAGTTCCTTTCCCTTTGAGTTATTAGGCACCGGATTCTTCTTAGGAGGGTTACTCCTCTTCTTCTGTTTGGGTTTTGACGAGGAAGGTAGTGAAACTCCCACTGATGGCGGCTTTGCTCTAGGCATAGTTACCCTCCTGGTCCTTCTACTTTCTAGATAAAGCATACTATTCTGGATGACTCTGCTCGACCTCTCCTTCACCGATGAAAACTATTTGGCGTACCAATCAACTGTCGGTAGTGGTTGTCCATCAATTGTTCTCTGTAAAACTGAGGAAATGCATCTCCCTCATCCTCTGACAAACCTTCCACCTCTTCTACCAAGAAGATAGATATCTGCGGAAGAGAGAACCTATTGTAGCTGCGCCTACGCACCTCGAAGTCATCCTCGCAATTCACCTAGTAATCCTCCATTGTAGGTTTATGATAAGAGTGACTACCAAGGCGTGCTTCGTAATGACCCCAAGGATCATATGTGCATGTGTCAACCAGATACTTGAGTTTGCAATTCTCCAACTCCTTCCCTACAACTTTAGCATCAACTATTGTCTTGCACCAATATATCCTGAACTGCATATGAAAGTTGGCAGCCTGTTTACGCTTGTGGCGCAAATGTTTGTGAACCTCATACAGCTGCCTCAGGAACTCCATGAATACTATCTTATTTGAGAGATAACGTGGTAGCATAGCTGGATTTCCTATGTATCCGTAGACACGGATGTAGGTGTATGTAGG